>PVJL010000691.1:66397-288568 GCA_004026885.1 Lyroderma lyra
TTTTTTTTTTTTTTTTTTTTTTTTTTTTTTTTTTTTTTTTTTTTTTTTTTTTTTTTTTTTGGAGTTCTTTGATCATTTCTTTTATTTGGGCCATGCTTCCAACTCAGTCACTAAGAGTAGTCCATGTCAGCAGCAGTGCCGATGAATACCACAGTCTTTCATGTGCCCTTGCAGTCTTAGATGTGGGTCTCTGTCAAAGGAATCAGAACTCTTTGGAGGGCAGTTGATTCCATGTTGTGAAATATAAAAAAAAAAAACAAAAAAACTAGGATAGGTCTGAATGTGCTATTTACTCAATAATAAAAACAAAGATGCTTTAAAATATACAGAAAACAAAACATTAAGGACTGCTGAAAGTCAAAAGGATTATGTTTAAAGGGGTTCCCAGTGGCCAAATTTTAACACTTTAAGCTTAAAATTGAGACTTTGAAAATATGAGTTTATGATATTCAAAGGAATAAAGTCTACAAAAGTTTCTTAATACAAAATAAAGTTGACAATAAAATTCTGGGGGCATTTTTATTGATTTTAATAAGAAGGGCGTCTTATTTAAATATTAGTTTAAGATCTGTTTAAATTCTCATAATATAACTGCAGTTACAAGTTTAATTTGGCTCATATCTCTTTTGGATACATTGGATGTCTCTTTTCTTCTATTAAGCAACATATTTGGTATAAAGTATAGATGTGTACCTGTTTCTACCTGTATAAGTAGAGAAAGAATCAATGCAGGTAGCTATGAAAGAACAGGAAGGACTGATCAGCACTGATGGTCACACATAATAGCTAAGAAAGGAGGTTAGGTTATCTGATATGAAAAAGCACTGGTAGTCATGTGTACTGACCAAGGAGAATGAGGTTCAACATTATATTCCAAGATAATACTTCAGCTTGCACAGGAGAGCTGACTTTGTGAACTCCTTTCATCCTCTAGCAGTGGTTCTCAAACTTTCGCATATATCAGAATTACCTAGAGGCCATGTTAAAATGAAGATTGTTGGGCTCCTTCCCCAGAGTTTTTGATTTAGGTCTGAGGTGAGGGTTTGAGAATTTGCATTTTAATCAACTTTTCAGAAGAAGCTGATGCTGCCTGGCCCGGAACCACACTTTGAGAACCACTGCCCAACATGCATCACTAATTATAATGACATCAGGTGTAAAATTCTGAAAAATGGTAATATTCAGACCACTATATCATAATGACTGGACAGTGTTTTATTACCCTGGCCAAGTGAGAGTCTAAAAAAATTCCTCATTGCAAGGTAAGAAACTAGATTATAACAAAGTAATACCGATGCGTAAGGCATGAACTTAAAAGTCTGGGGTTCATCTAGAAAAAGGAAGATCAGCCTCAGAACCAGTGGTAGGGTTCTGAAATACCTTGAGAAATCAGCCAAGATGTGTGCCCCAACCAAAGATCAATTAGTTTATAATTAGATACAAGGACCTTGCCAATTTGAGAAGTTCCTTTTACTTTTTGTTCTTGTTAGGTTATTCTCTATTTACCTGGGAAAAGTTATTTCCATGGGGAAGTCGAAATCATAACTTAAATCCTGGGAAGACATCAAAATAAGCATTTTGTTTTGTGCAAGGAGATCATGCAAATAAGAACAGAAATAATGAAGGAATTAATTAAACCCAAGGTGCTGATGTTTCAGAGTAACATTAAGTATAAGTATACAAATAAGATTTGTAATCCTGTCTTATTTTCTATGTAAGGTTTTTGAAGTATTCAAGAGAATCAGCCAAATTAAATTTGTAACTGCAATTATATTAAGAGAATTTAAACAAATCTAAAACTAATTATTTAAATGTACAATAAAATTATTTTTTAAAGTTCTGAGGTTAAACATTGAACAAAGTATAAACACATGACAATATTTCTCTTTAGGTACAAAAGCCTCTTGGTAGTCCCAAATACCTGACAGATTGCTCACATCAGCCAGAAATTTAACCATCAGGAAAGATGTTGGAAAGACACTCCAGAGTAGATTAATTTACAATATCTTATACCACTGATTTAAAAATGGAATGCTGTCACCCCCAAAGAATTCAAATATAGGATTAAACATTCATTATACAAAGTGGGAAAGAAAGTAAGATTTATTGAGCATCTACTTAGTACCAACCCAATCTCAGCACCTAGGTCACTGTACATGTTCATTAACTGTTATCTGTTATCCTAATACAAACTTACTATGTTAAAAAATGGGAAGGGCATTAAGAATTATGTAACACAGGAAAAAGGTTGATTTATTATACCTTGAGAAGAGAGTCAAAGAATAAGCCAGGATGAAAGGGTAGGAAGAGCTTCCAGATTTTAAGCACAAGGAACCATATAAATACAAGGCATCTTCTGGAGATGACAAGTTCTTTGGTATGATTACAGAAAAGGGTGGAAGGCCTTCAATGCTGCCATACCAAGGAGCATGGACTCACCATCTAGGTGACTGGAAGAAACAAGGTCAGACTTAGGTTTTAAGAAAATATAAATGAGCTATATACAACATGAGTGAATCTTACAAACACAAAATTGAGAGAAGAAAGTAAGGCTGAAAATGTGATTTCTTTTATATAAAGTTCAAAAATAGACAATAATAATATTGTTTAAAGATATATATTCTTGGTAAAGCTATAAACAAAAGCAAGGGAGTGACTACTATACAAGTCACTATATGTAGAAGGGGGACAGGGTAGATTAATATGATTGGGAAGGGACATAGAGGAGTTTCTGAATTGCTGTCAATTTTTTTTTTTTAACCTGGTGGCAGCAAATGGGTGTTTCCTTTATTAAAATGTATGTTATACAATTTTTATACATGCATTATATTTCTCAATAAAATATTGAAGAAGGCACAATTGGGAGAATCCTGGGAAGAGGAGGTGGGCAGAGTCTGGAGACAGGGAGAGAAATTACGAGCTGGTTAGGCAATAGTACAGGCAAGGGAAGAGAGCTTGAGTAAGGTCATAAGCAGAAGGAACACAGAGAAAGAAAAAGGGGGTTTGAGAATTACTTAGAAGTGAGGTCTTAGCGACCCATGAGAAACAGAAACTGAGGGAAAGGAAAGAGTTGAAAGTGACTATAAGAGTTTTTTAAGTTTCAAGTTTGGGAAAAGGGATGATAGGCAGGAAGAATACTAAAAGCAGCAGAATCATGGAATTTTTAAAAAATTCAGATATACTTTTCATATAATAAAATTCACTCTTTAAAGCATACAATCCAGTGGCTTTTAGCATATACTTCCAAGACTGTGCAACCATTATCACTTATCTAATTCCAGAATATTTTCACCAACCAAAAATAAGCCCCATACTCATTTACTCATTAACGGTCACTCCTGATTCTCTGCACATCCCCTCCCCGAGCCCTCATGTAATTTTATGATGATAAAATCTTGTGGTTAAAACCTGTCTTGAAAGAGCAACAATGCCATTCGACTGGTCTCAGAAGGCTAATCCTCAGGATCTTATTTCTGAGCCTTCATTTGCCTCTCCGCAAAGATGGGAGCTCTAGGGAAGCTAAAAACCTCTTCTCAAGATGTAGAGGTAACATCCCCATTCCTAGTTCTAACTTGGATAGGTACCCAGGTCAACAGGGATGAAGGTGGCAGAAACAGGCATCAGGTTACAGTGGCTCTCAACCAGTGGTACTACTGCCCACCCTCTGGGGAACTGGAAATGTGCTGCGGGGGTAGGTTGTCACAATGATGGGGAGCAGCAAGGGACAGAGATACTAACCTCAAACAATGTATGGAACAATCCACATAACAAAGAACTGCCCCACCCAAAACTCCAATAGAGCCCCCTTTCTGAGAATCAATAGGGACATAATTCCTATTGTTTCTGCAAAGACAAAACCAAAATATAGTTCTTGACTACTAGTTTGATACTATCTCTATTTTGGGTGACCTGTTTCACCAGCAGCCCTGTTACTCTCCGTGGCTAACAGTAAGTGCTTAACTTATAATGAAATAAACTGCATTTCTACAATAAAACATAAAGTCCAAAATGGAGAGTTATGATTTGTAATTGGGAACCAGGCCTAGGCCCAAGAATGTGTGGTTAAGAATAGCTTAGAGAACAGAAGATTTAAATTAGCTCACCGTGAAAAGAGAGTATTAATAGAAACCCAGATGTTAACAGTGATGAGTCGCAGTTAGCCGAGGAGGACCTTGGCCCAGGACTTCGAACGTTCCACCATCATTGTTCTCCTCAGTCTCTGCTCTGAGTTAGAACTGAGTTTAGGTATGGGAAAGGGTCAAGGCTGTACTCAGCAGTACAAACCATTAGAAAGCGAACTCACGGGGGGTATGCCCTGCAGGCCTACAGTTAGGAAGGCCTGGAGCTCTGCACAGGGGAAGAGTTTGATTTGTCTTCCCCTTAAAACTTTCTTCCTCTACACTGATTTTGTGTGCAATTCTGTCATTGGTCACCCCTTGGGTTCCGGCTTCGAAGAACCCTGTTAAAACTGGCAATTAACTTTCACATTTTTATTATGTGTGAAGCTGTGGAAGCATCAGCAGCAGTATGAGCCAGTCCTTAGATTAAAAGGGTTTCCATTCTTGTGGTGAAGTTAAAACATGAACACAACTAAATAAAATACACATCTGCCTGTGTAACATACTGCAACAGAAATAATTTAATAGCTGAAAATAAGTTCTGGGGTCAGTTTTGCCACTTAGGAACTTCATATCACCTAAGCTTTAATTTCTTCAACTATAAAATGAATGATAATCCTGGCTGGGCTGCTGTAAGACTCAGAAAGGAAGGGTTGGTTTTTTTTCTTTCCCTAAATAAAGAATATGAACTTTACACACACACACACACACACACACACACACACTCACTCACACACACACACACACACACACACACACACTTCCTATAACGTTCCACTAGAGTATAGAGGTATGAAAATTTATATTTGATATTAACAAAGGAGGAAGCATTTGAACTAAGCTTCAAACACATGGTTAGAATAGTAAATGTGTTATACCAAAAGCAGTAATTTATTTAACAAATCTTCATTGAGCCATTGCTTGAGCCAGGCCCTAGGCCAGGCAATAGGTGTTAATAACTGGGTACTGCTTATTATATTGCCTCAATATATTTGTTTATTCATTTAGTCTTTCCACAAATACCTAAGATGCAAATTAGTTTACTAGAGTAGCCGGACACTTAGAAAGCCTGAGGCAGTTGGACTCAGGGAGAAATGGCAATCAGACAGAGGATGGTGGGTCCTGAGACAAGTCCAGCAGACTCTCTGTTAACCAGAATTCAAGCAACGGGCATTCACTCACAAGCAAGCAACAAAATTTTTTGTGTCGGTTGCGTGAAAATTTGCTGGTTGATTGAGAGTGCCATTTGCCTGTGTTCTGGTTATCAAAGAGTCTACTTACATTTATCTGGCATCTACCAATCCCCATGGGTGCTGGGTAACTGAGAGTTTACCTACTAAGTACCTACTAGGTACCTACCAGGTACCTACTAGGAAGCTCAGTTGGGCCAATTAATGTGGAGGCCGGACACCTGAGAACCTGAAATGGAGTGGAAGACACAAGAAGCACAGGAGAGCTCTACTGACACAATTTTCTCTAATGAATAATGCTGCCCAGTGCTGGACCTATTGATAGAAACCAGCTTCATGCCTTGCTGCAAATGACTAAGAACACCAACCTCCCTCCCCACCCTAGGCCTGGAAACAATTCTTTTCCCATGTCTATGTCACAAGGCAGACCATTATATAAGTTGCTCAGAACCAAATGAATGCCACAATCAACTGAATCCCCCCCCACCCCCGCCCCGGGTGTTTAACTGTAAGCTCCAAACCAGGCTGTCCTGTGGAGGAAGGGGAGGAGGAAGAGGAGGAGGTGAAAGCACAGATTATTTATCTATAATTCTTCAATAAGAAAGTATGGAGAAAACAAGAAGGAGGTTATTTTGGGGTTTTTCCATCTGTGTGGCCTTTTCCATAAGAATAATAACTAAATACATTCACTCTGTGCCAGGCACTGAATTAAGCACTGTCCATATATTAACTCCTTTCATCCTACCACCCACCCTATGTGTAGTTACTATTGTAAACATGCCAGTTTAAAGATGAAGAAATTGGGGCACACAGCAGCTCAGTTACTTAAGTGTAGATACAAAACTATGAAGTGGCAAAGCAAGGACTTCTAACTCTGCTTTCTGGGTTCCTTCTGCTAACCAAGGTTTCCTCTATTAATCTTAGGCCTGCCTTACATCCCTCAGCTAGGAATTTCTGCAACATTCTAGGTCTGAAGTATTAAGACTCTCGATGAGGGTAGTAGAAACTGAAACTGAAAATGAGACATTATTATGTATTATATTGTTTTTATGTTGAGTTTCTGAGTGGTGATCGATTAGAAAACCTAGGTTCAACGCTCAGTCTACTATTTATTGTGTGATTCTAGGAAAGTTCCAGGATTCTAAGACTCATAAAGAGAGAATCACCTGCTCTATTTATCTTATAAAGTTGTCATGTGAGAATTAGATGTATACAAGCTTTAGTGTGTTGGCTTTGGGACCAGTCTCAAGATTTTCTTTTTTAGTTCTTCAGTTTGGATCGGTGCAGCTGCCTGATAAACAAATTGTTACCTACTACAATAAAGCAGATAGTTCTGAGGCTACATTAGAGTCCTATATTGTTGGGACTATTAATAGCCACTTCTGCTTTATGTCCAAGTCCTGTTATAGAACCTCATGAGATGCTTGTCTGACTCAGGTGCTCAGTAAATGTTTCCTTTATTTCCCTTCCCTGGCTTTGTGCTTTTATGGGTGAATTACATGGGACTTGAGACTCCATAGGGTAAAGAAATAATCCAGTTAGGCACAGAACAAGAACTCTCTGGTATTCCTACAACTCAGGATCACTGGGAATCATGAGCAAGATTCATGGCCTCCCTATGATTCATTTTCCCCATCCCTCAAATAGACTGATTCATTTGTTCAGGGTATACCATGGAGTCTTGCCAAATGCAAATAAAATGTCCATGTGCACGTGCCAGACTATGCTGGGAGCTGGCTCATTACTGCCACAGTCACTACAACAAGTAACAACAAAAGCCTCTAGGTGCAAATTACCACAGATAATAAACTTAATTCAAGAAACACTGAAGAGACCCTTAGTTTCATTTTAATTTATACAGCACCATTTATCACACAAGTGCCCTGGGGCCTGTATAAACTGAAAAATAAGACATCAGTATAGATTAGCTTCTACTATGCCTCAGTGATCCTACCAATTTAAATCCACCTACCACAAGAGAAGACACGGAAGACTGTTGAGTAACTGAAAAACTCAGAGTCTGGAAAAGAAGAGTTCTGTGTTCTACTCCTAACTTATTCCTTAGTCCGTGGACTTAGAAGTAACAAGTCCCATGCAATTCACCCATAAAAGCACAAATTCAGGAGGACAAGTAAAAGAACCACTCCCCAGGAGCCTGAGTCAGACAGGAACCACATGAGGTGCTTTACATAAGGGCTCACATGTAAAGCAAGAGTGGCTATTACTATTCCCAACAATAAAAGGCAAAACAGTTGTGACGGTACATGTAAGTCTCTTTTTCCAAAGTAATACAAAGTGTGTTAAAACAGCGACAAAATCACTGGATATAGAGACAAATAATAATAGCCTCCTTTTGCACACCTGAGTTGCTTTAAAGTGGTTAAATGTCTTGCCTGAAGTCAGTTACCTAGGTTTTAGTCCCATCTTAATCATCTAGCTAGGTGACCTCAGCCAAATCCCTCAACTTTTCTGTGCTTTAGTATCCTGGTAGTGAAATGGGGATAAAACCAATTCTCCCTGCCATTCATGAATGTTGCAAGGACTACATGTAATACAGAATTAGCAAGGTGTAAAGTACATGTAAAAGTATCTTGCCCTCTCCCAGCTAGAATCACTGGTAGGCAAAGACCATGCCACAAGATTTTTTTTAATCCCTAAAACTAAGACTACATTGCATATACTGAATTATTGTGCTTTCCTAATTGTTATGAACATATCATATTAATATGAATATAATAATTATGTATTCACCATTACAGATGAACAAAAACTGTCTACTCATCTTTTCAACACATTTACTGAGCATCCACTTCTGTGGCTGGCATTGTGCCACATGCCCCGGAAACACAGAAATGACCATGTGTCCCCACCTTCAAGAGGCCTTGGAGAAAGAGCAGAGGGCATTAAAGGCAGAGTGGGTAAAATGACCACAGGGCTTGTTCCTGCAGCAGTGAGAACACACACAGTTCAAGTACAGGTTTACAGTGGGAGGAAGGGAGTGCCACAGATAAGGCTGAGAAAACAGGCTGCGGACAGATGTGTTAAAGCTTTAAATGACTCTCTTCAAAGAATTTCAAAAGAGAGCAAACCCAAGGTGCTACCTTGAGAAACACAGTCAGGGGAGGAAGGAGCATGACAGGGCAGAGTAAGAAGCGCTCTTGAGTGCACTGTGAGTACACGTCCAAGTCCTGCTCAGGCCTGGCTGGCTATGCAACCATTGTTCTCCCTGTCTTCATTCCTCTCTTCTCATCTTCTCTCCTAAATGGTCTTTTTTGTTTTCTTCTTTTGTGCCTTTGGCCTGCCAAGTTTAAAAAGGAGCCTTTAGGGTATCCTCAGGGATATTTCAACTTCTGTTTTCTCATCCAAAGGATAGTTATAAAACATTCCAGGATTAACATGGATATAAAATGAGGTAACACATATCTTTTCAACAAATGGTTCTGGGAAAACTGGAAATCTGCATGCAAAAGAGTGAAGCTAGCTCTTTATACCATACACAAAAATTAACTAAAAATGAATCAAAGACTTAAATGTAAGACCTAAAACTATAAATCTCTTGTAACAGAACACAGAGGAAAAGCTCCCACAACTCAACAACCAAAAGAAACAAACAAACAAACTAATAAACAAACTGATTTTAAAAAGGAGAAAGGATTTGAATAGACATTTCTCCAAAGAAGTTATACAAATGGTCAATAAGCACATAAAAATATGTTCACCATCAAATCAAAACCACAATGAGATACCATTTCACATCCATTAGGATGGCCACTATCAAAAAAATAGAAAATGACAATTGTTGTCAAGGGTAGAGAAACTGGAACCCTTGTGCACTGCCAATGGAAACATAAAATGGTTCAGCTGCTATAGAAAACAGTTTGGTGGTTCCTCAATAAAATAAAAATAGAATTACCATGCAACCTAGCAATTCCACTTCTGGCTAAATAGCAAGAAGAACTGAAAGTAGAGTCTCAAAAGAGATTTGTCTACCCATGATCATGGCAGAATTATTCAAAATAGCCAAATGTGGAAGCAACTCGGTGCTCATCAATGGAAGAATGGAGAAACAAAATGCAGTATATAAATACAATGGAATGTTATTCAGCCTTAAACAGGAAGGAAATTCTGATACATGCAACAACACAGATGAACCCTGAGGACAATTTATACTTAGTGAAGCAAGTCAATCCCAAAAAGACAAATCCTGTATGGTTCAATTTACATGAGCTACCTCGAGTAGTCAAACTCATCAACATAGAATGTAGAGTAGTGGCTGCCAGGGGCTGGAGAGTGAGGAAATGGGGAGGTACTGTTTAATGCATACAGAGTTTCAGTTATGCAAGATGACGAGAGACCTGGAGATGCACGGTGGTGATGGCAGCACAACCATGTGAATGTACTTCATGCCACTGAACGATGTGCTTAAAAATGGTCAAGATACTAAATTTTATGTTGTGTATATTTTACTACAATTAAAAAAAGATTAAAAATAAGGTAACCTATATAAAGCATCTAGCAAAAACACTTGGCAAAGAACCTACTTCCTTCCTCTCCCTCTGATGCAATTCTGTATTTCAAGGTTCTTTCCAAGTTACCTAAGGGATTCAGTCCCCACCAGCTTCCCTAGCTCTGCCATTAGGTCTAGCTGTGCATCCTAGGGTGAAGTCCTTCCCTTATTGAGCTCTGGTTTTGTTAATCATTGGAAAAAAGAAAAAAGGATTAATATATATTACATTCCCTTTCAGCTCTAAAAATAAGAACACATTGAAGATTAAGTAGATTAAGAACAGACTATCAGAAAGGAAGGAAAGGAAATATTTTTGAGCATTTATTATGTGCAAAATATTGCGGGAGGGGCTGGGATTCACAAACACAAACGTACAACAGGAAGGTGATAATTCCTGATTTGGGGGAAACAAACACAGAAATCACAATGTGTGTGTAGGTAACAGGAGAGAATGACTTAACTGCTAGGGGAAATCCAAGCACAATCCACCACAGAGGTAATGATTGAGGGGCCGTGCTTTTAGAGGAGGGATGTGAGGGATTAAAAGAAGTTAACCAGGCGAAAGAGAGGCAGCAGGGCCAGAATGGCAGGGCCACTAGGAGCACCTTACAGGGAATGCATGCACTGGTCAGGGCACAAGCCAGGGGAGAAGTAGAGGCCTCTCAGGAAGCGCAGTTTGGGATCTGGCTGCTGCATGCCCAAGGAGCTGGGACAAGGAGCTTGGATTTCATCCTAAAGGCAGTGGGAAACCACTGACAGTTGAAACTGGAGACTGACAAGATGCAAACATGCATGGGTAGAAATATCACTTTGGCAAGAGTATATAGAGACTAGATTAAAGGAATAGGAATCTACTGTCATAGCCCAGACAAAACAAGGTGAGGGCCTGAACAAAGGCAGTAGCGGGGGGAAGGAGAGGAAAGAAAGCTCTTTTGGCCTCATGCAGCTCCCATAGATAAAGGCAGGAATGTGCGTGAACTCCAGAAGGTTGGCTCTTACACACTGTGGACCTTGAACCACGTTCTTATTTCTAAACAGTTTCTGACTAATTCTGAATGTCCCAGGACCAGGGCAATCACTCAAAGGGAGGAAACTGGCATAAAAGTTAATCTGTTTCAGCTGCAAGACAACCCCCCATTCCTTCTCCCAGAAATAATGGGAGGCAGCACTAGTAAAAGGAGCATCTGGCTGCAGTGAAGACCCATCTCTTCCAGGGCTGGAGCTGTTGGCTCATCCTTGGAAATCACAACAATGGAGAATGGAGAATCGTTCTTTTCATCCTTTCTCACAGCATTATCCTAGCAACCTCACCCCCTAACAATGGCGTGGTTTGTGTTACGGCTTCTCTTCATCCCTGCCCCTCCCCACTGGAGCACAATGCAGATGCTGTGCCCCAGAGGCCGCTTAGGTTGTGTGCTCCACCGCCTCTGAGCAAGTCTTTGAGGGACAGGATGCTCCTCCAGAAGCAGACGTATGAAGAACCAGATTAAAAAGACCAAACATTAACTAAAAGGGATGGAGAGGACCACTCTCCTCTCTCTATTAAACTGGCAGAAAAGATTTTAATTGACATTCCTGGGGTGGTAAGAGTGTGATTAAACAGACACCCTTGCCCTTCACTCAAAGGTATTTGTTGTTATGATGCTTTTGGAAAACAATTTGGCAGCATTTCAAGAGCCTTAAAAATGTTCATCCTCTTTTATGCAACAACTGACGAAAGGAATGAAAACGATAATATGCATAAAGACACATTATACACCTAGAAGAGAAAAAGTGGTGAGGTTTCAGTGCTTTAGTTTTATTTCTTCCCGTCTCTCCCTCTGACTTTCCCTTAAGCTTTGTAAAGTTGGTCTCTATGGCTCTGGAGCATGAAGTGCAGTGACAGAAATTAGAATCTCTTACTTGTATATACAACCTAAAGAAGAACTGCTGTAAGAATTTTACTGCATGACTAATCAAACTTACCAAGGAGTTACATTGTATCTATGCATTTTACAGGACAGCAAATAATTACTTAAAAATTTTTTTTAAATAATGAACTCATTTACACATTCACTATTGTACCATGTACCAGGCGCCGTGCCAGGGAAATAGCAGTACAGACATGGCCTTGATCTCAGAGCCTAGTATCTAGCAGAGATGCCAACAAGAAACAAATAATTACAATACAATATGATCAGTATTAGGATAGAGGGAACTATGGTGTGCTAGGGGAATGAATTCTCCTTACTGAAGGGGCCAGAAAAAGCCAGAGGAAAGAAGTTAAGAAACTTGAACTTTGTCCTAAGGACAGCAGAAAATACTAGAATTTTTCAAAGGGGTGTGCCATGGCTGGATTTGTGTTTTGGAAAGACTACTCTGGCTGCTATGTGAAAAGCTAAAGAGCAAGACTAGGACCAGGCACATCCCAGTGAGAAATGGCGGTGGCTTAGACTACAGCGAGGCAATGGAGAGAAAGAGAGGGCTACGTAAAAGAGATACTTAATAGCTAGAATCAACTTTCTAGTGATTGCTGGAATGACAGGGGTGACATACAGAGAAGAATGATTTCTAGGCTTCCAGCTTGAGCAAACTGACATCTACTAATGCAGGTTTCCTGGAACATAAGGAATTTTTGGAACAAGGTAGTAGCTACTGAATTTAATTTTAGACATTTAGAATTAGAGGCTCTAAGACATCCTTGTGGAGCTGAACTGCAGGTGAAGGATTTGGTCCTCAAAATGCATACCTGGGCTAGAGATACAGACTTAGAAGTCATCAGCATATAGGGATGGTAACTGAGGCAATGGGAGTAGATACAACCACCTTTGTGTCAAGGATTTATTGAACTTAGCACAATACTAAGGGCTGTGAGAGACAAAAGAAGGGACAGAGTTTTCCCAGATCACTCCCTCAGGACGCCTTCTCATAATCCTGGGCGAATGGGAGTCACTACACCTACGGCTTAGCTGTTACTATTTGCACTTACACATTCTGTGTTATTTGTTGGCTGACTTATCTCTTGCCTGCGGATTGTAAGCTCCTTGCAGGCAGGAAGCATGGCCCACCTCTCTTTCCGCCCAGCCCACTGCAGTATCTGGGGCACAGTGTGTGTGTTCAGTGTTTACAGTACGGGTGCTATAATTAGGAGATCGAGAACAGATCACACTGAGTTTTCTTATAAACATTATGCTGGAGGAAGGAGAAAACTATATGTATGTTTTAACCAAACTTTTGTTTTTGGACAACTTTTCAAAAGTACTCCACGTGCAGAAAAAAAAAAATGTTCTTAAGTGGTGACCTTATTTCCACCTACTGCCAGGTCTTTGGTCATGAGTACACACCAGGCGTCTGCCTGTGCTCGTGTAAGAGAAGTTCCTGACAACAGTCCTGATGGAAGTTTGACCTCAAGCCATGATGACTGACTAGCCTGTGTTTGCTCCTTTTGTAATGGAAGGTAATCCCAGGGACTTAGACCGAGTTGGTGTCTACCCACAAGTGTGCCTATGACTTCTGACAGCACAGACAGCCGAGAGAGGACTGGGCAGAGGATAAATGCAGATAAAATGTGAGGACTAGGGAACATTAAGTATTTATACTCTGTGCGGACAGATTAAGTGCATTAGAGCAGAGACACACAGAGGGACAGAGAATGCACTAAGAGGCGGGCTGGAAGGAAAGCAGCAACTAGCTTTTGTGAGCCTGGCAACGACAAAAGACAATCTAACGTTACAGCCTCTCCTGTCGGCGAGGGACGGGGAACGCCTGAGAGCGCAAATGCTGTTGGGCACGGTGCTAAATCGACCAGAATCCTCTGAGGTAGGAAGCCGTAGCCCCAGTTTACAGATGGGGTAGCTGAGGCTCAGGGAAGTAACATCATTTTACCCATGTGTCATGACACTCAAGTATTCCCAAGTCCAAAAGGCTGTAAGGTGAGAACTACGCCTCTGGATCAAATTCCCGGGGAGCAGGACCATCCCCACTTCCGGCTGTAAGTCATCAATTTTACACTGAGGTGCTGCAGTCAGCGCTGATCAGCTCATGGAAGCAAACTGTTAAATATTTAGAAATTGTGCAACCCAGCTGACTTTACCGTAGTGATTAGAAATCAGCCACGGTGGGAGTACTTACATCATGGAAATGGGCAAACGCGGCAAATCGGGGTTTAATTTTTCCCCCCGAGAACCTACGGTTAGACATTGACCAGCACAATGCTGCCTGAGAACCTCAGAGCAGGGGTGTCCAAACTTTTGGCTTTCCTAGGCCACAATGGAAGAACTGCCTTGTGCCACACATACAAAATTATAACTAACAATAGCTGATGAGCTAAAAAAGAAAAGAGTCCGTGCAAAATTTTCATAATTTTTTGAGAAAGTTTACACATTTGTGTTGGGCCACATTCAAAGCCGTCTAGGGCCGCATGTGGCCCGTGGGCTACAGGTTGGACAAGTTTGCCTTAGAGCGTACGGAAGGGAATTTTACTTAGCACATGGACTCTCATTTCACTACCATATACCACCCAAGTCCCACTGATTGGTTCTAGTTCCCAAGGAGGAATGAGAGTTCATTTGTGGTTATCTACCACAATTGTACAGTGATGTCTGTCATGGGACAGGAGAGAGAGTGGCAGCAGCCCTGCCGTGTACCTGCTATCCCTGGCACAGTCTAATGCTCTAATTTTAGAGATGAAGAAAGAGACCCAGAGAGGGAAGGTGATGTGCCTGAAGCCACCTAGAGAATTAGTGGCAGAGCTGAGGACAGAAATCAAATAATCTGACTTCTGATCCAGTGATCTTTCCAGGACAGTACGGAGGCTACAGAGTGGAGGACCTCTGACTTAGCCAGCATCCACATTAATAATATCAAGGGACACCGTAGCGACAATGACCACTACGCCGGAATGATGCAGATGGCATAAAAAAGGCAATGAGGGGCGGAGTAGAATGAACCCCTGGTTCTTTCAGCCCTGGGAGTTGATGATTCCAGGTTTCTAAGAACTCTTATCTATGCTCATATGTGCCTTCCTCCTGACCACAGAAACTACTACCAGCCTAAAGTCTGCAATTTCTAAGAATCTTACGTGACTTAGTAACACCCTAACAACCACTATACTGTCAGCAGATGAGATACAGAGCAGGGGTGTCCAACCTTTGGTTTCCCTGGGCCACAATGTAGGAAGAATTGTCTTGGGCCACACACAAAATACATGAACATTAATGACAGCTGATGAGCTACAAAAAGGTTGCAAAAAAAATCTCATAATGTTTTAAGAAAGTTTACAAATTTGTGTTGAGCCACATTCAAAACCGTCCTGGGCCGCAGGTGGCCTGCGGGCTGAGGGATGCACCAGCTTGATATAGAGATTATAGTAGAGGGTGAGCTTACCAGAAAGCATGAAGTGAATAATACCATGAATAAAAAAGAAAATTCACAATAGCCCATTCCTATGAACATCTGATAATATGGCTCAAAAATCAAAAGGTATAAAATGGCAAACAGTAAAAAGTCTCCTCCCACACTAATCTAGCCATTTTGTTCTGCTTTGTAGAGATAATCATTGTTATGAGTTCCTTGTGTTCCATTTCAGAGATATTTTATGTGTGCAATGATAATTATACATATAATATTTTCCTTTTCGATACAAATAGTCATATAGTATGATTTAATACTGTTACAGATAGTGTAACTGAGGCTCACTTTTTTCCACTTAAATTATACATTGGAGCTTATTCCGTATCAATTTCTAAAGAACTTCTTCATTACTTTTTACAGAAGATACTTCAACCTTGTGAGATAGTCAGAACAGGTGTTATGTTCAGATAAATGTCTTATTTAAAAATCATAACTTGATGCCAGAGGAGGGCTAGAAAACATAAACACCATTCAAATGAGAAAATTACTTAAGCTCACACTGATAAATGTTAGGAGACTTTGTTTTGCACTTACTTGGTTTTCCTTAGTAAATGAAGTGATGTATAGTGGTCACAGGTCAATAAGGTAAGAGTAGTAAACTCAAATCACATTTGTACTAATTTTTTCCCTATGAGTTCAACAAAAGGCTAAATGAAGAGCAAATAACTAAAATTATGGACATCAAATCATTTTGAAGGGCTTTCCTATAAGAAAAGAAACTGTTACTTTCAATTAGTTCCGTCTTACCTTATTCCAAAAGTGATTTCGGTTATTTATTATCGTTTGTCTGGGAAGGTGTCTACACTGTGCTAGGAGATCCTTGAGGGTAACAGTGTGTCCATCTTTGTGTTCTCAGACACAGACAAAGTTACAGACATAGACCTGCCACCCACAAACACATCCAAAGAACACACAGTTCTGACCCAGTGGAATGAAGCCTAAGGAGAAACTGGATAGAAATTTGGGCAAAGACCCCCTCCTATGGTCTTAAACTATAGCAGGTAAACTGCTGTTCTTGCCTATGCTGAAGATCATTCCAATTTAGCCCAGATGTATCATGTCTGTAATTCAATACAATTCTACAAATACATACTGAGCAGCTATACTGGATACACAGTGGCAACTCAATAAATCTATATCTGGGTCAATTTTTAATCCCTATGTTATATTATCATCACTTGTGTACATGTCTAATTCTCTTAATAGACTGTATTTGTTGGCATAGACTAGCCTAGTCTAATGCTCTAATTTTAGAGATGAAGTAAGCGACCCAGAGAGGGAAAATGATGTGCTTGAAGCCACATACTCAAAGTGAATTAGTGGCAGAGCTAGGGATAGAAGTCAATAATCTGATTTCTAGTCCAGTGATCTTTCCAGGGCAGCCCAGAGACCACAGAGTTGAGGACCTCTTAACTTAGCCAGCATATCTATTCACTTCAAGGGATCATGTTTTAATCACCTTTGTATCTGAATATAGAATGGGTATGCTGGGCACTGAAGGTCTACTCCATCAACAGAATAAAGACTCACGTAACTCATTCTGGGAATCATCAGGGGGTGGGGGAAGAAATGATGAGGGGAGGTAAGTGACCAAGGCATGCTTCATGTGAAAGTAATAATATCTGAGATGAGTCTTAAAGGATGAAAAACATTCCCAGATGCAAGATGAAAGAAGTAAAAAATATACTGAATGTAAAGGGGAAGACACCATATCAAAACGCATGGAGGTAGCAATATTCGTGAAGTGTTCAGGACACAACATACAACTGAGTGTTTCTAGAGCCTACAGGGTCCCAAGAAAAGATAAGAATGAAAAAGTAGGTTGAATCCCAATCACAGAGGGTCTTAAATGACCCACTAATGACTTAAGCTTTGCCTTTTTTCTGAAAAAAAGATGGTGAAGCCCCAAATTTGAGTAGAAAGAATATGATATAAAGAAAAAAAAACAAGATTTAAGGGTAAGATAGAGATGGGTTTATAACCTAAACTCTTAATCACTAGGAGTGTGACTTTGTAGAAGTAATGTAATCTCTTCATGCTTTAGTGTTGCCTTTATGAGATAAGTATAATATATACCTTACTAGGTTGCAATGAAGAAGAAATGAATGTTAAAGAGTTTTATAAATTGGCAAGTGCAACATAAATATTAGTTGTTATAATCATAAGCTGTGCTTTGGGAAAAAAGTCTTACAGCCTTATTGAGGGTTTGCTGGAGGTGACAGGAAAGCCTGGAAGTGAAAAAGAAAGTGGTGGTGAGTGGGGGATTGTTTGCTTGTAAGGATGAAGACATAAGCTCTATCACCCTCACCTGCAGGCCTGAAGACCTGTCCCTGAACCTTCCCTTAAGAAAGATTCTCAGGGATGGATCTAGGTCTCAATCACCAGGCATTCATGACTCCAACTTATTTGAGAAAATAAATCCTGGGTCAATAATCTCAGTGGAATAACAAAAATGATTTCCTGCTACAGGGCATTTACTGGTGGCAGTGTACATTCAGTCTTCCCCAACAGCAATCAGTAAGCAGCCGGCCAAAATGGGTCTCAAAAAGGACATTCAGCCTAAGACGTTAATAACGGGAAACTGGGGTGGGGGTTTATGGGGACTCTTTACTACCTTCTCAATTTTTCTGTAAATCTAAAACTGAAAAAGTTAAAGGCTATTTTTTAAAAAGCACATTACAGGTCCAGAGGGGATTTATTCACAATAGCCAAAAAAAACTGTAAACAGGTATCCATCCACAGGAGCATGGATAAACAGTCTGGTATATTCACATTACTACTGGAATACTACTCAGCAATAAAAAAGGAATGGGCTATAAACACAATCAACAACACAGATGGATCTCAAAAGTATTACACTGAGTGAAAGAAGCCTTACACAAGAGTATAAAATATAAGATTCCATTTATATGAAATTCTAAAACAGGCAAAAATAATCTATGGTGGAAAAAAATTAGAACTGTGGTTGCTTCTGGAGGGTGGGGGTAAGAACTGTCTGGGAAGGGCCATGAGGAAACTTTCTGGGACGATATTAATGTTTCAATAGCCTGAGTTACACAGGCATATGCACTCGTCAAATCTCTGAGACTGCTCACTTAAGATTTGGGTATTTCACTTCATATAAATTTTACCTTAAAGAAAAATACTAAATAAATACTGGACTCTAGCTAATGAGTTAATGATATGTATGAATGCTGAAATAGTAAGAAATATACTGATGTTTGCAATTTACTCTAAATGCTTTAAAAATAAGATGGCTAATGGATGGATAAAAAGGATGGATAGATGGATAGGTATGTAATACGGTATCATAAAATATTAATGGCAGAATATAGATGGTAGATATATAGGTATACACTCTAAAATTCTTTCAACTTTGCTATATATTTGAAAGTCTTCATTTTAAAAATGTTGTGTAAAATTAAAAAAATCATTTTGGGATTCTGTATCCAGTTCGGGTCAGTAGGGGAAAGATTATATATACGCTTATAAAGCCAGGCTTGTGGGCACTTAACATTAATAGAAGTATCTAACATTTAACTCCTTCCGTGAATACAGCAGCCTTTTCATATTTATCTTTATTTCATCCCCCAACCTGTTTAATGTTCCACTCATGTGTGTTTTGAGAATGCCCTCATTTTGGTGTTTATAATAAAATGTTGTGACCACTTGCACCCCTGCACCACCCTGTTAGAGGGCTGAGATGTCCATGACGGCAGGGCCTCATCTTCTTTGCCTCGCGCGGCACCTGACTCACTCAAACACTGGTTGAATACAGCCCCCGGGCTCTGAGGAAGCAGGCTGGGGCAATAAGACTCTTTTCAAGGCCGTGGTGCAATGTGGAAGGTGTCCCATAGAGACTGTACGGAAGACAGTCTGCACGTGGAAGGCAACAACCGGGTGCAGAGGAACCTGTTTCTATTTCCTCATCTACTTGCTATCCTGTCGTAGTGGTCCCGGAAGCACTTTCGAGATGAAGCTGGTGTGGTATATGCTACAGGTTGGCTCATTCAAGCCCACCCACTCACCTCTAGCTGGAAATGCTGGAAAACTCAAACTATCACCTGTTCAGGTTGCTTGCAGTTACTCTCACCATGACTTGCATTCGCACAAGACTGTAAATTGGCAGTGAGGCAAAGACCAGTTTCCTGCTCTCTAGGCTGTTTCTTGTTTCTTCTGACGAGCACGGGTGCAGACGTGAAGGGCCTCATGCGGCTCGGGCGCTTCCCAGCTTCCCGAGTGTCCCGGGGCAGGTGCAGCAGTAGCGTCTCACATCTGAGATGGCAATTGCTAGGCCATAACATCAGAGTGGGGGTGGGCGCTATGCTGGTCACACCAGGGCTGTTCTGAGGGGGTGGCGACTGTCACGGAGAACACCAGCTGTAGTTCCTTCTACCATTTGGTAAGCATCTAATTCCTTGTATTAAATTCCTTCCTATTCGAACTATCTGGAGTAGTTTCCACTTCTTACACTAATCCCTGGGTATAAAAATCAAGACATAAGCTTGAGTGACCAGGAGCAAGGCCCCTGTGGGTGGGAAAGGAATTGTGTTCTGGAGTCTCTCACGATGAGCACCTACTCATATTTAATTAATTACTGAACCTGTGTCAAGCACTGGGCTACGGGGCTGGCCTCAAGGGACAGTGGCTGGCTCTCAGACAGGTGATGCATGCTAGCAGAGCCCACAGTGATGGATGTCTGGGAAAAGGGAGGAATGGTCAGGAGGAGAAGGCAGCTGAGGGGGCAGCTTCCGAGGGGGGAGAAAATGCTTACTTACTCTCAGACCTCAAACCAAAAGGTAATTAAAATATTTAGCATTTTGTGCATAGCATATTGATTTAGCTCAGTACCCATTCCTATCCCCCTTTCATTAGGGTTAATGTATGGCAGGCACTTCATAGAGTTTTCATTATTTAAACTTTGGAATACTACCCTATGAAGTAGAAACTGTTATTACCTCCATAACTTGCCTGAGGTCTCACAGTCACTAAATAGCAGGGCCAGCACTTCAACTCGTATCTTTTGATCCAAATCCCACATTCTTAAGGGATAACAAAGCTAGAATTTCAGTTCCTCAAGAGATATGTTTAAAAACTAACACTGTACAAACACGAGGAATTGGTATCCTTATTGTGGAAAACCTCCTTCTCTAACTTTGAAGTCTTCAGGGTAAGGGAACAGTGCCCATACAGCCTGGGCCCTAGAGAGGGAGGACGGAGGTCCTAGGTGGCTCAAGTCAGACCACACTCACAATGGACAGAGCGGGAGGGGGCAGAGAAGGAAAACGGGTGCTGCCACCACAGCCTCCTCATTAAGGCAGCTCTTTATCTCCTATACCATTGTTTGCAGCTCAGAGGGCACCATCTGGACCTAATAAATGAAAGTGTCCATTGGGAAGGGGAAAAACACACACATGCCCCCTCCACATACAAAAGGACATTTGTGTCAGGCTGCCTAAGAGCCTGACACACACCGAGGGCTTGCCCCTCCTCCCTTCACCCCTAGAAATAGACAAGAAAGGCAGCTTTCTGGTATCCCACAAGGCGGGGGGAGGCTGTGGCAGGGAAGAGAACACATACTCTCTAAATCTGCTGACTTGATCCATCCCCAAACTGACACAATGCGGAGAGGAAGACTTCAGGAAATGGGCAGACTAAGTCCACGAAAAGATTTCCTGCAAGCAGTTAACGGGAAACTTACATGAAAAGCGAGGACTAAAAATACACAGGCTCCTGGAGGCGGTGGGGAGGCCCCTCATTCTTCAAGAATCATCCGAGGAAGCTACTGAGCTTGGAACTCTCCCAGCTCACCAACCCAGTGAGCTCAATTCAGCATTGGCTTTATTTCCCAGAAGAGCTCATCAGGCACCTGATATAATTTAAATTTCAATTTAACCTTCATCAGGTCCTCACAGTGTTTTAGGCACTCTATATTCATTTAAGTCATTATTGCACAGAAGGTAAAAGCCTAGTGTCTTATACACATAACTTGACTCAAATGATGAGAGAAGTGGATAGGTAATACAAATGAGATCCTATGTTTAAGTGAATTTTGATTATCAAGGAATAGAGCTCACATTTAAGAGTCAGGAAGATTTACAGGGTTGGAAAACCTGCATAAAGATGGCAAGGGAATGCAGGAAATGTATTTGCACTTGAAAGTATTTGTAATGACAAACCAAAGATTGGCTTAAACAACAGGAAAATGAAAAATACATCATTAGGAGACCAAAAAGTAGCTACGAGGGAGTATTGTTTGATTCTGAGAAAGAACCTTTCTGTAGGTGCTCAGAGGCAGGAGCTGACCCACAGTGTCCCCTTGATGCCCCAGGGCCTGAGCAGAAATTTGAAGACATTGGAGTTTGTTTTCAAAGCCTTCTGCTTTCCCTTTTCTAATACTTCAGAGGTTTAACTTTGCCAAACATTTACTGAGCCCCAACATCAGAGTACCTCCTACAGCACACAACAACAATGGGTCAAGAACCTCACAGTCTAATAGCAAAGACTTGTCCTACAAATAACAGAAGGGAGGAGGGCAGCACTGCGTTGCCTGGGACACTGGCGTAACTTCTGAAGGGCTCATCACCCTGCTGCCCCATCAGTGTCTCCTCCTAACCCAGCAATTTACAGTCCTCACACCCAGAAATTTTGGGGCCTGATTACAAAGGAAAATCTTATCATCAATCATCCTTCAAACACACAGACACATACCTTAAATCCTTCTTCAAAGTTTATAATAAACAATTTGAGGCCAAAGATCTTTTGGTATCATATTTTTATACCCAATGGGAGCCAGATGTGAAGGCACATAGGAAAACAAAATGTAGGTGGTCCGATATGATCAGAGTCTAGGGAGGCTGGGCTGGGAGAATAGCAAGCTGTTGGTTTTTTTTCTTTTGGGGGGGGGGTTCCCCACAAATGATCTAAGATTTCTTTTGTTGTAAAATCCCATGGATTTGTTTGTTGTTGTGACTCGTACCTTCACTGATGGCGTAGTGGTATTTGAGGCAGGTAAGTGCTCCTTCTTTCCCAAATGCTGCTCCCAAATCCTTTGGATTATCTGACACCACAACTTCCTGCATCTCTGCTGCTTTTCACTCTTCATGGGGATCACTTTAAGGTCTAGGATCCCCAGGATTTCATTCTCAGCGTCTCCTTTTCTTACTCTGTATGTTCCTTCGTTATTTAGATGCCTCTCAGTGCACAGAGTACTCCTCATCTTTGTACAGTGTTAGTTTTTCTTTCTTTCTTTCTTTCTTTCTTTCTTTCTTTCTTTCTTTTGCTTTTTGGTATGTGGGTAGTTCCCTGGCCGGGAATCGAACCCAGGCCACAGCGCTGACAGCACCAGTGCCAAAGCCTTAAGCCACTACACCATCAGGGAACTCCACAGTGTTAGTTTTTAAACATATCTCTTGAGGAACTGAAATTCTGGCTTTGCTATCCCTTAAGAACATAGGATTTGGGTCAAAAGATATGAGTTTGAGTGCTGGCCCTGCTATTTAATAACTGTGAGACCTCAGGCAAGTCATGGAAACTTACATCTCCAGACTAGACTTTAGGAGCTACTGGGCAGCCTTCAGTAGAGTTGATAGCTTCACTTCCATTGGGTTTCTTCTTCCTATTCTCTATGTCAGAAGGAAGGGGATTAATAACTGGCATTCCAAATATCCCAAGCCTTGGTGAGTTGCTTATCATGTAAACAGACAATAATTAGAATTTTGTCTTTTGTTTTGTCTATGGATGTCTGCCCATTAAGTTATTTTAGAACTTGGAAATATATAGGTACTATAACTGTTATTTCATATGCTGTATCTAAACAACCACCATCATCAAACAGTGAAAACGGTACAGGAATAAAAAGTATGGGAAAATTAAGTGGCTAAAGGGCATGAGAAACATGGTCTTTGGCATTCTTGGGTTTGTGCAGTTAGAAACAAAACAAACAAACAAATTGCTTTAGTGACTTAAGAAGGGATATAAATTATACTAAACTATGTTGGCACCTACTCTCTTGTCTATTTCTAAAATGCAGAGTCATAGTAAAGAGAAGAGACCCATTGGATTCAACTGGTCTGAAATCTGGCTGTGATTACTCTGACATCTATAATACATTTCATTATGGATTTCTGAAGACTACAGCACCAGCAGAGAATGATGTTGAAAGAACCTTGGACTGTGCAACAGGGTTCTCCAATTGGCTTTGCTACTGAATATTCCTTGCTAAAACACTCATCTACTATCTTCTAGTTCCAAAATCCTTACAGATTCTTAGCAGTTGGTCTCAGCAAAATATCAGATAATTGTTTACACCTCATTGTAGACTTCCTTACCCAATATTAGTGGCCTCTTAAGTCAACTCTCCCAAAAAAGCAGTGGCAGAGTGTCCAAAAGTCACTAAAGAAGCTACACTGCAAGTTTCCTTTAGGCTGAAGTCTTACAGATGGCAGTGAGGGGGCAGGAATTTTTGCCCGACTAGGCATTACAGCAAAATTCCTTATAGCTAAGTGAGTCAAAACTTACTTAAGAGGACGCTAGAAAGTAATTAAAAAGGAGTGATATACTTCATTCCTTGACATCCTATTCTCTAGGAGGAAAAGAACAAGAAGGGAGAAGTTGGAAACAAAATTGGTGGAGGTTTAAGAAAAAGAAGATAAAATTATTCTCCCACAGAGGAATATCATTCTAATCACTCCCCATCCCTACATTATCTCAAATTCAGCTAATGATGAGAAACAAAAAATGTTCTGTCAATAAATGAATAGCAACTGAGTTCCTCCCTACATTCCAGAGGGCACATTCTATGAAGACTGAAATTAAGGAGCTCCAAACCTACCTAAGAAGCCATGTAGATTTTTAAAACATAAAGTAGCAAATACACATTATAAATCACAAGTTATATTAGGATTTAGAGCAGTGAGCAACTGCTGTGGTTCTGGGTGGTCCAGAAAGGCTTTGTAAGCAACAGAGCTGGAACTGGGCCAGGTCAATGTGAAGGCTTAGACTATACTACCCTTCCCGGTTGACCTTTCTTCTTTGAATCAATCATCAAGGAACTTCTAAACATGCAATAACAACCACCACCCACAAACTCCTTACACATGTAAGTAAGAGTACTTCATAAAACATAAAATGTTAAATATCGTATCACTTGAATCTTCAAGAGAGCATGAGTTGGGTTATCTGTCATCATTATCATTACAACAGCGTTTAATATTAACAAAATATGTGAGACGCTGCATTGTTGATGGGATAACATAATACCCCTTTCATAATGTCTGTCTTCCTTATTTTCCTTCAATATAGGGTCTAGAAAAGCAGAATATTTACTTTCCTACTCTTCCTTCTAAGTGGAGGTATCCATGTGCCACAGTTCTGGGCAATAAGACATAAGCAAAAATCTGGGGGCTTCTAAGGTTATAAAGTAGGTAGGTGACAGAAACAGAATTCAAGCCCATGACTGACAGATCGAACACTCTTAACCACTTTCCTAACAAGGGTGCCCTAAGTGCCATGAAAACTTGAATTTCTTAATGACTAGTTTTGTAGTTGTTTCCATTACAGGGATTCAATCTATTGATTTACAAGGTCTGACAATTAAGTTTGCGAACTTGTCACCATACACTTATGTTGGCAGCTCTGTACAAACAACGAATAAAAGTTTCATGGGAGGGGAGAAAAAGGAGGGGGCAGGGGAGGAGAGAGGGGAAGCTAGATATAGGGTGATGGAAAGAGAAGTCACAATAGGTGGTGAAATTATTATACAAGTTGACAATGCACTGTGGAATTGTATGCTTGAGACCCATGTAAATCTTGCTAACAGATGTCACCCCAAAAAGTCTATCAATAAAAATGAATTGAAAAAACAAAACAAAACAAAACAAACCTCCTGCAAACTAAAAAAAAAATTAAAAGTTTCATAATCTTGGTAGATCTGTGTCTTACTTCTGTGTTTGTGTTGACGTGGCAGTGTCCTGAATGGCCTTCATTATTGTTGTTGTTGTGTTTTTGGGTGCTGTTGCAAGATGTCAGAGCTTGAATTAGAGCAATGAGCAAACATTAAATTTCTTCTTAAACTTGGCAAGAGTGGAAGTGAAATCAGGGACACATTGGTCCAAGTTTATGGGGATAATGCCATGAAGAAAATGTCACTGGTGAAGTGAGGTCAGGGTAGCCAGTAATGAGCAGAACTGATGAAAACATTACAAAAATCCATCCAATTGTGAGCCAAAATCATCAGCTGACTGTGAGAAGCATAGCAGACCAAGTAAACATCATTAGAGAAACAGTAAGAAAAATCTTAACTGAAAACCTTGACATGAGAAAGGTGTGTGCAAAAATGGTCCCGAAGGAAGTCACTAATAAACAAAAACAAAAAGCAAAGGAGAGTCAAAGTTTGCCAAGACCTTTTGGAGAGGCAAGATGATGTTTTGGGCCATGTTATCACTGGTGCTGATACATGGGTGTACCAATACGAGCCTGAAACAAAGCGTCAAAGTGCTTAATGGAAGTCAGTCAATTCTCAATGACCAAGGAAGTTCCGTCAGTCCAAATCAAGAGTCAAAACAATGTTGCTAACCTTTTTTTGATATCAGAGGGATTGTTCATATGAATTTGTACCATCCAGACAAAGAGTTAACCAAATTTACTATTTGGAAGTGCTGAAGAAGTATGTAAAAAAGTTAGATGAAACCAACCTGAACTTTTCAACAACAACTCATGGCTCTTGTATCACGACAATGCACCAGCTCACAGGGCACTGTCTGAGGGAGTTCGTAGCCAGCACACAAATAACTGTATGGGAACACCCTCCCTCCTCACCTGATCTGGCCCCCAGTGACTTTTTTCTTCACTGGAAGATAAAGGAAATATTGAAAGGAAGACATTTTGATGACATTTAGGACATCAAGTGTCATGTGACAACAGCTCTGATGGCCATTCCAGACAAAGAGTTCCAAAATTGCTTTGAAGGGTGGACTAGGCGCTGGCGTTGGTGCATAGCTTCCCAGGGGGAGTACTTCAACAGTGACTGTAGTGATGTTCGGCAATGAAGTATGTTGCACTTTTTCTAGGATGTTCACGAACTTAATTGTCAGACCTCATATATCAATTATTTTCTACTAGTTACCTTCTTGACAAGTCTTTGACCTTCTTTTTTCATTTTAAACTAGTTTCACATTTGAAATCCAGAGAAATTTAACATTTGCCTACAGAAACTTTCCATTTCCCCTTTCTTTTTTTCTGCACCCATTTGGACTTTCAAGATGGCCACAAATGAGTTCTGCTCTTGTTTTCTATACAATAGACAGTTTCATTTCAACAAACTAAGTATCTGATAACACTTAAAAATAAACAGACTGTTTCTGGAGGGTCACTTATCCCTTTACAATAGAGCAAATTGGAAGATCATTCAGAAATATTTCAAGGTCTAAAACAACACTGAGTTGATGGTGACAGTGATCAGCTGTTGGCAGCTGTTACGGTTTTCATGGCTTTATTCTCAAGTGACATGTACTCCTCATCTGTGGTTATGACTGGTCATTACATAGGAGGATTAATGGGGCTGCTTTTTGCTGTCAGGGAAAGCTTAAGATATGTTCTTTATGTGGATCCTGAAGAGCAGACATCCTCTCTGCAAAGCTGATAGGTCATCTCCCTCAACCAATTAGCTAATTGTCTGAAATCACTCCTCATAGATCAAGAAAAACTGTCTTGTGAATGAACTCTGTTCATGCAGAAAGCAAGAGCCTTTTGTTTCCTTTTCAAGACCCTATTCAACTCTAAGGCTCTTTCCATCTACAAAATTCTAAATTCTACAAATGTGAACAATCAGCTCCAATGAATGAATCCTTCCAGCTTTACAGCGAATGAGTGCTTTTTTGATTATTTTTTTAAGAGAAAATTGTTTTTTAAATGTAGCTTCCTGACTGCACCAGGTGTGAAATGGTAAATGAAAGAACAAGCAGTTGTGTCAGCCATCTTTAGTTGCTTCCTTTAAAGCCTGCCAGACTGATGTAATTGTGGATATGTTCTATGCTGCTGTGCTAGTTAGGTCTTCCTAAAAATATCTATAGACTGACTGCCCAGTTCTAATCAAAACATAGCATCAAAATCTAAAAGTTCAGAGCTATCTAGAATACTGGTACCTGGTTATCACTGAATAAAGAGAAGTGAGTGGCTCCTTTGTTGTAGTTAATACTAGGTACTGGAAACAACCTGTTGTTTTGTGTTTAGGGATCCAAATATCTACCAGTTTAAGATGAGCTGAGACTCAATCACTTTGCACTGAGTGACAAGACACCCTTATTTACACCATTTGCATACTGTCATTCACTGACTCCTATTTTCTTGCTTCTAATTTCAGCACTATTTTGTTCTAATTTCTACACTTTCCTGTGCCAGTCCCCCTACAACTTAGACCTCTTTCTTCAAAAGTCTAAAGTCTGACAAATGAAGCATATACAAAAAGGAAAACCCAAATCTCCTGCATCTGGGAACACTGGAAAAGCCTTACTGGAGAAGACATAAAGGCTAAATGAAAATGGACAGATTTTAATAAATAGAGATGGGGGAAAGATTAAAAGCAAACTTGCCAGGAAAAGAAAGGGAAGAGTGCTTACCATGTGACAGGTACCATGTTAAGTACTTCAGCATAAATTCTCATCTATACCTTATCACAAACCATGCCGGAAAGGTAGGTATTATCATTATTCTTGCAAGACCTTGACCAGCCTAAGAAATTTGTCCAAGGTTACAGACCAAACAAGAAGTGAATATAGGTTACAAACCCAGAACTAGCTTCAAATCATCTCTTTCCCCACCACACTGATGAGCAATGGCATGGAGGCAGGAAAGGACAAGGCTCATTTAGGGAATGGGAACGGAGACAACCTGGTGGGCAAATGTCACTGTAGCGGCTTCTGAGTGTCTGTCCGCTCTCTTTGGAAGTAACCAATTTAAAAGAGGAGGTCCTGGGAGACAGACTCCATTAGTGCTATTAGGTATAATCAGAGTGAAATTGTTGACCATTTTGACAAGATGAGTCAGAATAGTCAGTAAATCATATCTTTTAAGAATCATCAGCAGTCCCAGAACTGATGACTCTAGTTCAGGACCAAAATGGTTGCTTCTTTTATCATCTCCATTTGGCAACATATTTGAATTGAACCTAAATACTGCCTGAGCCTTGATCCCAGTGTCTACCAGTTACCCAACCCAGCATATCCAAAAGACGATGACTATTTGAGGGGATTACATGGACATTTCCTGTGACACCCACACTGAGCATGTTATATGGTCTCCCCAAATATATGTGGTCTTTTCCCACTTGCCAACATTACCCCCTTTCCTATTACTCCATTTACAGGCTCTAAAATAAGACCTAGAACATATAAGTTGCTTCATAAAACTTTACTGAAGAAATGGTTTACAGTAGACATTCAATAAATGTCTATTGAGTAAATAAATAAACTGGATGCTTCTATTGGAAGAAGTGGATGAGAGATGTTAAGCCATGCACTGACTCAGCGTTAGAGGAAGGGATACAATGTAAAGTAAGATGGTCAATACGAACTGGAGCTGCTAGATGGGCTGGGGGTACCCTGAATGCCAGGCAGAGAAATTTGACTTCATTTTATAGGCAACAACAACAAAAAAGGAATCCTGAATGTTGCTGAGGATGAAAACAATCTTTAATATGGTGGTTGGGAGGAGGGGGGTGATACCCAGAATGGTTCTAGGTTGTCAGAGAATGGCCTGAAGATACCAAACAACTGTTGACAAAACATTGATCTCCCAGGAGGAGAGGGCCAGAAAGATGAGTAGAAAGCCGAATCCTTATCTTTGTTCACCAAATTCCTCCTTTACATGGTGACACCAAAGGTCTGATTCCCTCACTATTCTCTATCACTAGCCTATCCTTTGTCTCAATTACTCTTCTCTTCAGAAATCTTCTTCCTGTAACCACACCTCAATTGCAAGTTATCATTTGATGGGTAAGTGTAATGTGTCACAGTCTCAAAATTGTTTAAAAATGCCTCAGAATTTCCAACCTGTGTGGGAGAGAAAGGCCAGTATAAATTTATTGTGCTCTTTTCCCTAGGGACAAGACAAACTTCACCTACTCAATTCTGACCAGAGCCAAAACTGAGTAAAATGATTTTTCTCCATCTTCGCCACCTAAGTACAGCAGAAATAAATACAGAAAGTACCTCACTCTGTAGCACATGAAAATAAGTATATGCAAAGAAACACATTTCTATCCACAATTTCTGCTTATTCATTTTAGTGAATGCTATCAACTGATCTGTCTAGAGTTCATCCCTGTGCCTTTGCTCAAGCTCATCTTCATATCTTATGTACCCCAACCCCTACCTTACTCCCCAACTATGTTGAAATTACACTCCTCCTTCAAGGGCTACTTTAAATGCCAGCTCCTCTAGGTTGTCTACTTTGATATTTTAAATGGACTACAAAACCTTCCCCATCTAAACCCCTTTAACTCCTTGTCTGTAGTTCTTATTACAAATCACAAAAGGACAAAAAGATAGTTTCTTATGAATGTGTCTTGTTTCCCACTCGAGTATCTTCATTGGAAATTGGTTTTGAGGACAGGGTCTGTATCATTTGGACATCCTCCACAGTCCCTAGTGTGCACCTCTACTTAGCACAAATAGAAGGCTCTCAAACACTTGTTGAAATGATTAATAAAAATATTACCTTCAGTGAACTTTCATATACATTGGTTTAAGACTTGATTATTACTATTTTACAAATAACAAAATGAAGGCTCATAAAAGTTAAGTGATTCAGAAAGAGATCATGTTTTTCATAGAAGTTGAGATAAAAAGCCCCCATACACAGATTCAGATTGAGTCTGGCACCTCTTGGATAACTGCTCCCATCTTTCAATGAATAGCCCACTGAGAACGTAAATTGGTACTTTTTTTGGAATAAATTTGTCAATATGAATATCAAGAGCCATAAAGAAATTCATATAATCTGAACCAGTATGTCCACTTTCAGAAATCCATCTTAAGAAAATATCTAGAGATGCAGATAGATTTATGCATAAAGATGACCATTATACTGTTGTTCAAAATGAATTAATACTTGTGCTTATGACCGGGGGAGAAGAAAAAGGGGAGAAAAGAAAAAGATGAGAAATTTAAACACTTTTCAAAAGATGGAAAGGAGATGAGATTACACTGCTAGATGTACTGTATTGAAGATATACTACAATATAGATGTATCTACAGGTAACCCAAGGGATGGAAGGCAGGTAAAAGGACATGGGGGAAGCTGCATGCAGCAGCCAAGGCTGTTCCTTGATGAGATCAGGAAAGGTGCCCTGGTGGAGATTAGAGCAGCATTGTCCAATAGAAATGTAATACATGCCAATATGTAATTTTAAAATTTCTTTTTACATGTAAAAAGCAAAAAGAAACAGGTGAACTTAATTTTAATAATACATCCAAAATATTATCACTTCAACAAATAGTCAATAGAAAAATAAGGTATTTTCTTTCTTTAAAAAAAAAATCAGGTGTGTATTTTACACTTACAGCACATCTCAATTCAATGAGCCAGATTTCAGGTGTCCTAGAGCTCACATGTAGCTTATTGGCTATTGTAACTGACAGTGCAGAATTAGAGGATAGGGAGAGCAAGGTCAGAAAGAGAAGCAGAAATCAAGGTGATTAATTGAAGGGCTCTTTAAAGAACAGCTGGGCTAAACATTTTAGATATGCAAGGACTTAGAAAGTTTAATTTGTATGCATGCTTTTTGAAAAACTTACCAAGAATGCTTTATAGAAAAATTAAAGAAGATTTTAAGATGGTAACATAGCGTGCAAGAAAGGAGATTTAACCCAGGACTCCAATGAAATGGTAGCAGGACCTGAAATTTGAATAGGCCCTTTTTGGACTTAGAAAAGAATGTTCCAAGATGAAAGTAATTTCCCTACAAGAAAACAGCATGATTAAAGAGCTAAATGACATTAGTCATAAAGTAAAGGCAGATGCTTCTTTTCTTCAATCAGGAAAAAAATAGGCAATCAGAAATTCCAAGGAAAACAAAAAGCAAAGACAAGGTATACATATGAAGCAAAGAAAATGTGGCAAGTGATAAAGAGAATTTACTATTTGATTTTGGTGTTTGGAACGTTCTCCTGTAAATGTCACAGGTTTTGTATTATACAACTTTATTTTCTTCCTGCGGGTCAACTCAACTCTGTTGTGAATATTTACATAATTGTCATACTGCAAAGGATATTTATTGGTTTTTAATTCTTAGAATAAATCCACAGATAAACTTAAGGCTTATTTATTTTGTAGATCTGAATGTAAATGTTATTTAGCCATACAATACAGACCTTAAGATAGGAAGGGACTAATTTTCTTACCTTCCTTGTTAGAGTCAAAATATTCTATATAGAGTTAAGGAGGGGAAAACAGAATTTTAGGCATAAGTGATAAGCTACATAAGACAAGTCTGACTAAGGGGTTTTAAGGACTCAATGATGCCCATTTCCTTATCTAGGAACACTAAGGCTCCAATGTTCTGTGGTACCAAGTGTTTCAATGAGAAATTAAGAAAATATCTAGACATGCAGACAGACTTACACACAAAGACGAGCATCATACTGTTCAAAATAATTATAAAAATCAGTCAAAACTTCTATTTTGCATGGTAGCCATGAATTTCCTCAAAGCATTTTAAAATTTGCAACATTAAGTGAAATAAACTGCATCCAAAATTGTAGAGACAGTATGAAGCCTGAGCAAATGAAATAAAATTTGAGGTATATTTATGTATTAGGAGAGATTTAGGTTAGAGTTAAGTCATTACCAGAATTCTGAGGCAATCCTGAAGAAGCTCGGGGATCTAGCTGAGGAGAGAGAAGTGGTACAAGAAATAGTCAAATCTAAGTGCTAGGCAGTGGTACTACCTCCAGTCTACCTCTGGGAGTAATCTTCCTTCCACAACACGCACAGTTTGTACTCATTAAATATTCACAGATTTAGATTCCCAAGGCTACTTTGAATGATTTAGGATGGCCAAGGAACCATCAAACTAAGCAGAGTAGTCAAGGGAGGAGTCTTGGAAGAGCTAAGCCCTGAAGTGTATCTCAAAGGTTGTATAGGTTTGAATATGGTGACTGGGGAGATCACATAATACTTAATGGGCAAAGGGGAAGCAAAGATCAGCCCCCAGAAAGAAATGCAAAGATGCTCACATGAAAAAGAGGAAAATGAGCCCAGCTGTAAGGCATGGCAACCAGATGGTACTAAGAGACACTGACTTGTCCTCAACCCACCACTGATAGCTACTGACATTTTTCAGGGCTGCATTTCAGAAGATGGAGGTATATATAACTCTCTCAAATGTGAAAACTGGGTCTTCCTCTTCTTCCCATCAACCTATACTTGATGCTCTGTATTACACAGAGAGACTATCTTTTCTCCTCCACCCTTTCCCCAATTCACACTTCTGCCCATAAGATAAGTTCTCACTAGCAAATAATCACAACAGTAGAGTTTGCTTTCAGAGACCCAAGACAATCTACTTGGTAGCTACAAAGAAAGCAGAATGACCCAATGTGTCACCCACCATGACTGGACTTTAAAATTAGACTGCCCAGCTCCACCAAAGAGAAAGCAGTGTATCTGTTAAGGTACCTTAAATAGGGCTCTGCACTAAAACAAAACAAAACAAAACAAAACAAAACAAAACAAAACAAAACAAAACACACCTTTATAAGTTTCAAATACTCCTTATTCAGACTTTTTATGAGTATCTTGCAACATTACTTTTCAGAAAGAGATAGAAGAAAAGAGAACAGGAAGGGATAATATAAGCACACGCCTGCCAGGCACTGTACAGATATTCTATAACAAACCCATCAGGCAAATGTTATTCCCATTTTACAGACAAGAAAAAGGAAGTTGAACTTCATAGAGACTGAGTGATTTGCTGGCTCTGTAACTACCGGAGCTGAAATCCAAACCTACAAACTTCTCACCCTGAAGTCCCATGTGCTTGCTCCTACACCACACTGCATTGCAAATGGAAAGGAAGAGAGTGAATTCACTAAGCCTGCACTGCTGAAAGGCAAGAACAGAGACGTACAGCTGTTATCGCCGCACTCCTGCCCACATTTTTTAAAAGAAACAAAATAGTCCTGCTAAGCACAACTCAGGGACTCTTCGAAGATGACAAAAGTGAGTAACCTGAAATAGATCTTTCTTGTAAGGGGGTGGGCATTAAGTATCAGAGGGCAGGGAATTTCTCTCACATTATTCTGTCATGGCACAAAGGAAATTTGAGGCAAAAGATTATTGCCCGTGTGTGACCACAGCATCTAGGAGAATCCAGAAGGGGTGGTGAGGAAGAGAGAGAGGGAGATGGGAGGCTGACTCACTATTTGTTTTCCAAAAATAAAAACTCAAACCAAACACAGCTATCCAGCCAGGTGCTCTAAGGATTAACTGTCTGTGTGGCCAGGCACTTAACTTTGTATTTCTGATGGATCAGCTGTAAAATGGAAAAAAAATATCAAAATAAGTCTCCTTGTCAAGAGAGCTCCAAGAAAGTTGTATTTATAGCTTCTGAGATACAGACCTAAGCACATGGGCTGACATGGAACCCCAGACTCTAGTTACCTGTGGTTAATGTCCTAGGTTGGGTTTGGGATATGAGCATCCTCAGAATGGCAGTACCATCTCTTATTTTTATATCCCCTTCACAGATTACAGCTGGACATTTTTTATATAGATTCTAACTCGATGTTAAAAACACAGTGCCAGCAAAACGGGTAGAAAGAACATAGGCTTTGGCATTGGGAAATCATGGGCTTGAAACTTGGTTGTACGATTTGAGAAAGTTACTTAATCTTTCTGAGATTTGTTTTCCTCAACATTAAAATGGTGGTAATTACCTATCTTAGAACATTTATTTATTGAGAATTCAATAAAGTTTTTGATACATAACAGACATTCAAAAAATAATTTCCACAGTAACCCTCACCTCCTACCATATACAAAAATTAACTTGAAATGGATCATAGATCTAAGTATTAAAACTACAAGCTCACAGAGGAAAATATATGAGAAAAAGCTTTGTGACCTTGAGGTAGGTAAACAAAAAGCATAACTCATAAAAGAAAAATAGAAAAAATAGACTTCATTAAAATTCAGGGGGGTAGAAGAGGAGGGAGGGGGAGTCAAATATAGGGTGACAGAAGAAGAACTGACTCTGGGTGGTGAGCACACAATGCAACTCATAGACAATGTATTACAGAATTGTACACCTAGAACCTATGTTAATTTTTACTAATCAATGTCACCTCAATAAATTTAACAATAAAAAGAATTCAAAGTGTCTGCTCCTCAAATGCTACCACTAAGAAAATAAAAATGTGAGCCAGACCGGGAGAAAATATTCACATGTTTTCACAGATTTAAAGAAAAATTTCATATATTTCTATCTTACAAAAAAACTGGTATCCAGTCCATGTAAAGAATTCCTACAACTCCATAAGAAACTACACAATTTTTAAGATGGGCAAAAGATTCGAACAGAGACTTAACCGATATATAAAAGGCCATGAAAAGATGTTCAGCATCATTAGACATCAGGGAAAACATAAACTGAAATCACAATGACATACTATGACCTATAAACCCATTAGAATGACTAAAATTGAAAAGACTGTTTACACTAAGTGTTGGTGAGGATGTGGAACAACTGAAAATTACATACACTCTAAGTGGGAATGTAAAAATGGTGTAGCCAGTTTGGAAAACAGTTCAGCAGTTTCTTAAAAAGTTTAACAAACAACTACCATATGACCCAGCCATTTGACTGCTGGATATTTACCCAGGAGAAATGAAAACATATGCCCGTACAAAGACATGCAAATAAATGCTCACATCAGGTTTATTTAAAATAGCCAGAAACAGGAAACAACCCAAATGTCCATCAACAGATAGTATATCCATATAATGGTATACCACTCAGCGATAAAAATTAGTATGCTGAGTGAAAGAAGATAAAAACGTATATACTATATGAAATGCAAATTAATTTATAGATGAATACTTGCCTCAGGCTCAGGGCAAAGGAGAAGCGACAGACTGCAAAGCGACAAGAGGAATCTTTCAGGGCTGATGAAACGTTCTGCATGTTGACAGTAGCAGTCATTTCCTGGGTATAGACAACTATCGAACCCACTGAATTTAAACAGATTCAATTTATTGTGTGTAAATTTTCCTTAAAAGTTGATAAGGAAAAAAAAATTCACTTTGCCACACCTGCTGCCACTAGAATCAAGTTATAAAGCTACTATTTCCCATCTTATGGTCACAGGAAAAAGAGAAAGTTGTACTGAAGTTGCTAAGTGCAAAAATCTTTTATTTTATTGAGTATCAATCAGATGTCTGTAATGTAACGAGGTAGATACTATCATCATCTCTGTCACAGATAGGGAAACAGGCTCAGAAAGTTTAAGAAACTCAAGCAAAGCCTCTCCGATGGTAGATGGTTGACTTGAATTCAATGATGGAGTCAAATCAAGCAAGCTTGACGTTAAAGACAACACTATTACTCCCTACAGTGCTTGGAGCACCCTCAGAAAGGCAAAGTCCTGATAGCCTGTGGATAGGAAGAGTTCCTAGAGATTTCCTTCATCAAGACTGGGAAATACTCTCAAGTAGGGGAGTTTCAGCAGTTTTTTACCAAAAAGTCTTGGGTGGGAGGTGGGGTACGCCTCTGCTTGGGAGGCCGAGGAGAATCCTCTGATTCAGCTCCAGCATCTGCTGGTATTTTGCTAACTCTTGGCTCCTCCATATTCACCCACCCACTGGTTTCCCAGGGAAAAAAAAAATGCCAAAATATCTTGGCTGAACAGGCAAATGGGTCACAGATGACAGAGGTAAAAAAAAAAATCAAGAAGTTCTATAATAAGCTGCTTTTTAGAAGCAAAAACAAATTGCACACTTTTGTGTTAGGGGTTTTCCTTATTCTCCTTGAGTTGTCCGTCTTGTGAAACACGCTGTTGTCTATATTTTCATTCACTGCAGAGGGAAAAGTGAGGCAAACGGGTCATACTAAAAGCTTATATAAATTTATAGTCTTCCTATTTCAGAACAGCTGTAGCGCGTCTCCCCTGAAGCCAGGCCAACCGATCAGGACGAAGGTGGCTGAGCTGCAGAAAGTGGGCTGCAGGGAGAAACCATGGGCAACTCGGATCTGGACGGGTGGGTAGGTTAGGATGGGCCAAGGCTGCAGACGGAGAGTAAAGAGACCTGGCTTCTGGGATTAACTTGGTCTAATCTGTGAGATTTCGGCAAATTGCTTTTCCTCCCCAAGCCTCAGAAGACTGGATGGACCATGATTTTCAACTTTTAACAAAGGCCTCTGTTTCTAACCAAAAATAATCTTCCCTCTAAACCCTCAAGATTCTCATGCACTTCCTCTTTGAGAACTGCTCTGCCTGTTTATTTCCCAGCAGCCAAGGTTGATTTTCTGAAATCTGTACTATAAAAACAGGCAGCTTTTCATTGTATCAGTATACATTGCAATATTATACCAAATAAAAACTTTGTAAAAGTATACACAAATATACACTGAAATTCTGTTATAATCCTGTGCATGTTACTGAGAGTCAGGGATTAAATGCCCTAACGCACATTGTCATGCTTTTACTGGTTCCTCGTTTCCATTCCTGATTTAGCTTGAACTGAAATTTTACTGTGATCTCCTTTGCTCTGTCCTTCCTTCTTCACGCAAGTTACGAATTCAATAAAGGGACATGTACTTTTGTATATAACTAGATCTCCTCCCCCAAACTATGCTCTGCCAAATTATTTCTGGTAAGCAACTTTGGAAAATAAAAATTCCCTAGACGTTCTGGACAAGGGTGTGAGGGGAAGACACACAACCCCTCAGGGGAACTGAAACATTCCCCCTGTGTCCACTTCTGTCCTGGGAGGATGGGGGAGGGAAGTTGCCAAAGAAGCATTTAGAGGAAACAGACTTGCAGGATTTTTGCTGCAAACAATAGGGTACTGTATCCAGCTGCTGACTGAGGCAACTGTCAGCTCAAAACCACAGGAGAACAGGGGAATTAGAGTTCTAGCTCCTACACAGGAAAGCTCCGCGCGCACCACGTTTCACGTGTTACAGCTTAGTACCTGCATTCTAGCTTCCAGCCCTTGAGCTCTATGCTAGTGTCAGAAGGCATCTTTGACATCATTTTGCCAGTGCTATCCCCTCTTTTTTACTTCTGCATATAAAATTGTGTCCATAATATTAAATAAATAAATAAAAGCAGAACTGCTTTGGGGGGGTAGGGGACACAGGCAGAAAGCTCTGCCAGCTCAGCTGCCATCATCCCCTCCATCAGGTATCTCTGGAGTCCCAGGGCTGCAAGGAAGCCTGTTAGGTCTGCTGACGTGGGTTCATTTGTGTGTGATTGGTAGGTCTACTGATTTGTGTAGTTTAAAGATAAAAACATACATGACCAGGCCTTTAATTTGATTCCAGAGACTGGGGTGGGTGCTTACATCATCTCCTTCAATGATCTCATTAGATCTCAGTGCTTCACTTACTGTTTCTACATGGAAGACTCAAATAGTACATTTTTAGACATGATCTGTCTACTTAGCAAAGCAGAATATCTGAAGCACAGTGATGGGAAGGGGACAAGCAGGGATCCAGGCATGCAGACAGGGAGCAGGAAGTCTGGCAGCAGAATCCAAATATTTGGCCCCAGAATTCAGGACCAGGACTCTGTCCTAAAGAGGTCTAGTGAGAGAAAAAGAATGGGAGTTCTTAAAGAATCAAAGTATAAGGCAGGGGCTTGGTCAAAGGAACAAGGCAAGAGCCCTTTTCAGAACTGGGGCCAAAGTCAGAGTGGGCGAGCTCTCAGGCTGACTTGATGCTGACTCGAGAAGCCTGGTCAGGTTCCTGAATTCCACCCCACCTCACCCCCATTATGAGCAGAACTGCTTCACAGTCCTTCCATGAGGTATGAGAGGACAAAGCCAAGTAAATCTTCACAGCTGAGCTTGTCCAGGCCCTCCTTGTCTAGCAAGTTGAAAGCATGTGATGAGCTGAAAAGATGCAGGCCAGATGTTCCTAACATTTTTTAGGGCACTTGCTGAGATAGACACAGATCCCTATCAATCCCTTTGTCCCTGTTACAGAACTAATATTTTGTTCAGAAAACTGGTAGAGACCCCAGTTCTGGTCTCAGGGAAGGCAGACCCCTCGGCCCCAGGGGTTGAATCACAACTGGTCTAAAAGCAATTATGTAAATCCTATTCCCTTTTGCCAGGACTGGTCTAGATGTGAGCATGTAACCAAGTTCGGACCCCAAAAACATCAAAGCTTTTCTGGGGAGGTAAAGTGCCTGAACACGCTTGAGCCGCTAAAGTCACTTCCTGCTTCTTCCTTTGCTAAATGAACATCTATGTCCTTGAAATTTAAGTCACTATTAGTCATATTTTCTGCTAAGTACAGCTAAAAGGTCTCCTGACTGATCTGCTGACCCACTTGAGAATCAAATGAAAACTATGGGCCCTATATCCTGTGACCTTTAGTATACAGGTATGTACAATATTTTGCCTTCAATTTTAGGAGATTCACAGGTTTCAGATTAAGAAGCCTTACTCTTAAGTGTGCTCTCAGGGCCAGCAGCATCACCTGGGAACATGCTATAAGTGTAATTTCTTCAGTCCAATCCTAGACCTACTAAGTCAGAAACTCTTACAGTGGAGTTCTGTAATTTATGTTTTACTAAGTCCTCCAGGCGACCTAATTCATGCTAAAGTTTGAGGACTATTTCTCTGAGCCCAGCATTACTCAGCTTCTGTAATGGCAGAAATGTTGGCATCTGTGCTGTCCAGTATGGTAGCCACCAGACACATGTGTCTACTGAGCACTTACAGTGTGGTTAGTGCAACTAAGAAACTGAGTTTTTTAATTTTACTTAGCTTAAGTTTATTTAAGTTTAAATAGCTACCCATGACTAGTGGCTACTGTTTTGGACAGCTCTAGATAAACATCAGGGATTTTATATCATCAAATGGTTCCTAGTAGTAAGTCATACTACTAGGTGGTTCTCAGACTGCAGTATGCATCAGAATCACTAGAGGGCTCGGTAAAACACAGATTGTAGGCCCTACCCCTAGAATTTACGATTCTGTAGGTCTGGCTTGGGCCTGAGAATCTGTACTTCTAATAGGTTCCTATGTGATGCGGATGCTAGTGATCCAGGGACAGCACTTTGAGAACCACTAAAGTAAGCAAAACATGCTTGTGCCAACTATAACCTGTGTCAAAGCCACTTTTCTACGATTCTAGTCAATGTTCTCTTTTGTTTTCATTAAATTAACAATTAGGTAAAGTTCCCTGACAGTAGTAGGAACTGACATCTTCTGATTTTGTATGTGCTATAGTACATACCAGCTCAGTGCCTTGGGTCAAGCAGGTGCTTGATATTACAAAAAAGAGTAATGGCTGTCCCCCAAAGAAGAAAACTTTTGGAAGGGTCTACCGCTGGCATGTGCAACCTATAGCTCAGGATGGCTCTGAATGTGGCCCAACACAAATTCTTAAAAGATTATGAGAAGTTTTTGTGATTTCTTTTTTTTTTATACCTCATCAGCTATCATTAGTGTTATTGTATTTTATGTGTGGCCCAAGACAATTATTCTTCTGGTATGGCCCAGGAAAGCCAAAAGGTTGGACACTGCTAGTCTACCATGTTCCAGAGACCACGATTACCTCATAATCATCATGTGGCAGGCGGTACGTTTTGGAAGAGGTGCACAGAAAGGTTAAGTGATTTGCCCAAGGCACTAGATCCTATTCCTTATTTTTCTGTATTTTAAAGTATTACATCATAAATTATTTAGATCAAGGCGTATTTGTAGAAGAGTATATACATATGTACAGAAATGCTGAAAACTAAAATATTCAAGAGTCAAAAAGATTTTTGACTCTGTAATGGTGGTATGAAAGGCAATAGGACTGATAATCTAGACAGGGGGCTCTGCCTTCTCAAATTACACCACATGGGAAACCACCAATGCTAAAGACCTGGCCTGGTCAGCAGTACAGCATTAATGAGAAAGGCAAGAATCAAGGACAATCACACGGGGGACTTTTCTGAAGGTCAAAAAAGCAACAATAAATACCATGCCCAGAAAAGCTTTTAAATCTGACCTTTTCCTTTGCTGAAGCCATTCGCCTTCTAGCATCTTCAATCTAATAGACTGAAGTGGGCTGAAATGGCTCTTAGGAGAGAACTGGGGCTAGTCTTTTCCTTAATGCTGCCTCTCCACCACCACTCCAGCAGCAGCAGCATTACTGGTAATTACATCATTATACCATAATGGAACACAAGCGGTGCAAGTGAAACAGCCCAGCAGTTTCCCAGTTGAGTAGAGGACTCCCACCTTCACTGTTCAATTTCTATTAACCCTGCAGATTCTGGCTTAGGCTCAAAGGCAAACCATCCTTAGGACATTTCACAACCTTAAAACACAAACCATGAAGGTGGAGCTTAGCCGAAGACCAAGACTGAACTTAATGCATTAGTACATGAAAATCTTCTACTAGAATAGGAATTAAGAGACATGGGTACAGCTCTGGTTTTGCTATGGACATCTTACATGACCTTGGGGAAACTTTGCATCTTTTAGGTTTCCATTTCTTCATCTATAAAGTACAGCGAACCTCATAGATGGAGGTTCCCAAAATATCTCTGAAAGCAATCTGGTATTGGACCAAATGAACACAGGAGTTCCTCCAGCTTTAACATTCTATTATTTTAACAAGTACCATGAATAGGGGAGATAGGAGCAGAGTAAAATATGGAAGGGCAATTCTATTTGGTCTTCAAGTGGTTAATTAGATGAGGATTTTTGCCTCTACTGTGACCCATGTATCAATGTCATGTCATCCTCAATATCCATAGCAACTTTTCAAAAGACCAAGCTCAGAACTCATTAATGGATCACAGAAAGGCACCCCAAAGAAAGAAAGGATATGGGAGTAGAAGGTATACTCAGAAGCAAGGCAACCAAAGTTCTGTCAGACTCCTTCTGTGACCCTGAGTCAGTCACTTAACTTTGGCCAATTCATCTTTAAGACACAGTGGTGGAAAAAAGAGGGGGTTAGAATTAGACCTTTCAGCCCAAGCAGTCTACAATTTTGATATCTCTGTACAAGTTTCAAATGATACTAGTAGATATTGGAGCATGTGCGGGTAAGTGGAGGCTGACACAAACAACATATTAAGAGTACCAAATACTGCAAGACAAAGATGAGTTTTCTTATGGTATTCCCAAGGTTTTTCTCACAGATAAGGAAAAAATGATCTATCAGATCCCAAGGAAAGTAATAAGACATACAAAACTATATATTAATTTTTACGTATCTCAGAATCTTCCCTTCCTAGTGCTCCAAAAGGAAGAATGTAAAAATACATTCTCTGCAGTTGTCTTCTGGTCTTCATGTAGAAAGTATGTGACTTTGATTTTCAGAAGGACGGTAGTTTAGATACTCTAAATGACCATCCCAAAGGAAACAATTTAAAAGCTAAATAAATTATTCCTAAAATTTAATTTTTAAAAAGCCACCATGAAGAGCTGTCAAGAAAAATAAGGAATATGCAGAGAACAAAAATTAAGTAAAATGAAAGTCAGGTGGAAACAACACACAAATGTCCATGAACAATGAATGGACAGGCAAAATGTGGTTTATACATGCAATGGAGTATTATTTAGTTTTAAAAAGGAAGTTCTGACACATGCTCCAACATGTGTCAGAACTTTATACTAAGTGAAATAAGCCTGACCTAAAAGGGCAGATTCTCTATGATTTCACCTATATGAGGTACATAGAGTCGTCAAAATCATAGAGATCAAAGAAGAATGGTGGTTGCCAGGGGCTGGGGTAGGGGGCATTGGGGAGTTATTGTTTAATGAGTAGACAATTTTAATTTGGGAAGGTGAAAAAGTTCTGCAGATGAGTGGCAGTGATGGTTACACAACAATGTAAATACTTAATACCACTGAACTGCATACTTAAAGATAGTTTAAATGGTAAAATATGTTATGCATATTTTACCACAAAAATAAAAAAGAATTAAATGAAAGTGGAAATCTTGGAAAAAAAGAACATCAAAGTCAGCTTTTGCCCTATGGCTATGTAACAAACACTAGTGACCATTGTGATGACTGTTCTGGGGTATGGGCAACAGAAGATAAAGCCTAGGGCCCATCCAAGGGAGACAGTTTTATATGAAACCCCCTTATAAATTTGGGATACCAATAGATTATACCCTCAGTGTAGAGATGAACCATAATAAATCTTTAAGGTGGCTCCAGTGCAGGTTTTTGACCAAATCTGTGCCACCTCAAGTGAAGATCTAAAAGCAATCTAGTTAGTGATGTCTTCAGGCTGTTGGCACAAGCAACTCATCCTTTCTGGTGGAATACAAGTCTAACCAAGGCCTCAAATAATTTCCACAGGTAAAATCCTACGTAAGATCTGATCTTAAAAACAAAACAAAACAAAACAAAACAAAACACACATATAACCAGAAATAAGCTACATGAGTGACAGCCAGGAAAAGCAGACAAAATCAGATCTTCAAAGACTTCAGGTATCGGAATTAGAGACAGAATGCAAAATGTCTATGACTATTAAATTTTAAGATATAAGAGAGAGGTTTGAAAAAATTAACAAGGAACAAGAAAATATAAAAAAAGAACCAAGTGCATTTGAAAACAAACAAAAGAGAACTTCCAGAAATAAAAATTATAATTGAAATTAAAAAGTCAGTGGGTGGGTTAAATAGCAGATTAGATACATTTAAAGAAATAGTGAACTAGAAGAGTGATCCAAATAATTCCATAGAATGTGACCAAGAAATTAACATATGAAAAATAAGAGAGTTTAAGAGACACGGATGATAAAGTCAGAGTGTTTAACATATAGCTAATCTTTTAACTAAAGTTCAAGAATGAGATTAATGAGGATGGATGAAGTCATTATTCAAACAGCTAATGGCTGAGAATTTTTCCAGAATTATTGATAGAACACCATACCCTAGATTTAGAAAGCTCAACCAATGTCAACCAGGATATACAGAAATAACGTGAACTATTTTAATGAAATTTAAGAACACCAAAGACAAAAAAGAAGATATTAAAACAGAACAAGCAGAAAGATTTCCTACAAAAGATTAGCAATTAGACTATCATGCAATGTGGACTTCTCAAAAGCTACAGTAAAATCTACAATGCCACAGAATATTTTCAATGTGCTAAGAGAAAATAACTGTCAGGAGAATAGGATAAGCCACTGAGCAGGAGAAAATATTTGCAAAACACACATTTGATAAAGAAATGTTATACAAAATATACAAAGAACTCTTAAAGCTCAACAATAAGAAAATAAACAATGCGATTAAAAATTAAGCCAAAGATCTTAACAGACACTTTACCAAAAAAGAGATACAGATGGTAAATAAGCATATGAAAAGATGCTCCACATCATATGACGTCAGGGAAATGCAAATTAAAACAAAAATGAGATACCATTACACACCCACTACAATGGCCAAATGCTGATAAGAAGGTGGCGCCAACAGGAACTCTCATTCATTTTCTGATGGAAATGCAAAATGGTACAGCTATATCGAAAAACAGTTTCATGGTTTCTTACAAAATTAAACATATTCTTAGTACACAATTCAACAACTACACTCCTTGGTATTTACCTAAAGGAGCTGAAAACTTATGTCCACATAAAAACTTGCACATTGATGTTTATAGCAGCTTTATTCATAATTGCCAAAACTTGGAAGCAATCAAGATATCCTTTGATAGGTGAATGAATAAATAAATTGTGGTACATTCAGACAATGAAATATCATTCAACACTGAAAAGATATGAACTATTCTCTACATTAGAAAAAACAATAATTATGTGATGCAACAAAGGTGTTAGCTAATGCTACTATAGCAATCATGTTGTAGATAAATGTATCAAATCAGTATGTGTAACCACAAACTTACACAATATGACATGTCAAATATAACTCAATTTTTTAGAAAATGGACTATCAAGCCACAAAAAAAAAGTTTACATGGTCTCAGTAAAACACATTTTTAATTAGAAAAAGGTTCATATAGAAAAGTAAGAATAGCAATAAGGGGGAGTCTTTGGTAATCATATGGTAAAAACATACTATAAAGCCTCATTAATTAAAACAAAGTGTGTAGCCAAAGATATAGATAGACCAACCATTGAAATTTAATATACTGTAAGTCCACAAATGGGTACTAATGCATAAAATACTTAGCTTACAGATATGAATGAGGTGACATCTTAATCATGGGAAAGGAATTGAGACGGCGTTTGAGATTTAAATGACATTGTGACAAAGTTGGATCTGTTCCTTATAAGCATGGATCAAGATAATTCCAAATGGATCAGAGATCTAAGTGTAATATAAAACTAAACTATAAAAGCAATAAAAGTAAAATGTAGTACATTTCTTTTACAACTTCTGAGTGGAAAGTCTTTCTATTACACAATGTTTAGGAAACATAAGACAGAAAAGATCATTACGGTGACTACACAACAAGCTATAAATTCTGCATGGTAACACAAACAAATAAGCATGCAAATAAATACACATACACACCCTGACCTATACGCAAAACAAAACAATAACCTGGGTTAGAAATATTGTGTTGAAGTTTGCAATTCCAATTATAAAAGGCTAATCTCTTAACTAAAGACCTTCTATAAATCAGTAAGACAAACAAACCCATAGAAAATGAGCAAAACGTACAAATTTTTTACAGAAAAAAGAAATACAAATGATTTCTAAACATATGGAAAGATGATCAATGCCGACTTACAAGCAGAATGCAAATTAAAACTACACAGAAATTCTACTTTCCACCCATTAGACTGGCAAAAATCCACAAGTTTGATAACCATGTTGGCAAGATGGTAGGAAAACAGGTGCTCTCATACATTGCTGGTGGAGTAGTTACAAACTCTTTGTAGGGTAGTGTGCCAAAATCACATATATCGAAATTATAACAGTATACATCCTTTAACCAAGCAATTCCTTTCTAGAAATTTATCCTAGAGACAAAATAATACATGTGCACAAAGACATATGTACATTTTGCAGCTCTCTTTAAAGGAGTAAGATTGAAAACAGTGTAAATGCCTTTCAATAAAGGACATTTAGTTATGGTTCTATCATTTGATGGAAAACCATATGTTGCTGTTAAAAAAAAAAAAAGGAGTGATGAATGAAACTCTTCATGTATCAATATGGAAAGAGTATCAAAATATAATATTAAGCCAAAAAAGCCACATATAGAGAAAGTTGTGCTTTATGCTACCATGTATGAAATAAACAGGACATCTATAGCCTACATTGGACTACATAGGCCAATATATATTATAGACACAGATCTATTGGAGAGTGCAATCAAGCAGATAGGATAAAACAGAGGCTCTTCAATGCATATTTTTCAAATATTTAATATTGATACCATGTGAATGTCTTATCTATTATATTAACATTTTTTAGTAAGTATGCATAATAGGACATTTAGGATAACTTCTAAAAAGTAAAGAAGAGTATAACTTCCAAAACCAGTAGAGGACTAAAAAAGAAAGGAGAAAAATAAAAATAAAATATTCAATTCAAAAGACAAAATCACACAGAAGGCACAATACTAGATGATTGAAATAATTTCCACAATCACAATAAACATAAATCAATTTAACTCACCAGTTAAATGACAAAGATTGACTCACTGTATTAACTACAATAAATATGAATTATCTAAGCTCCTCATTTTAAAGGCAAAGACTGTTACACTAAACAAAAACACAATCCAGCTATGTACTGTTTTAGAAGATACACCCAAACTATAAGAGCACCAAAAGGTTTTAAAAATTCTACAAGGCATATATATATATATGACTCAAAAGAATGTTGCTGTAGCTATATAATATCAGCAAAGAGACATTAAGGCAAAAAAAGGTCACTTTACAAAGACAAGAAGTTCAAAATTCCAGGAAGATGTATCATTCTAAAATACAGTTTCAAAAGATATAAAGCAAGAATTTCTATCACTTAAAGCAGCACCTGACAAGTCCATTATCATAATGGAGATTTTAAACAATCTCTTAGTAATTGATATGAAAAGGTTAAAGCTCTTCCTCCTCAAATTAGCCTGCTTTGGAACTGCTAGATCACCGTATCAGAAACAAGGTTTCTCACTTAATTCCTGAGAAAATAAATCAGGATGGAAAGATATTCTTCTGTCTGGTTTTGGTGACCAATATTCAAACATATTACCTGCACAGCAACCATATGAGGGGGGACTCAAAAAACTAGTATTTATGAAAAATTGTGTATTTATTCTCATTTAAATTTCAGTCACCTTCAAAGTACTCTGTTTAATGCAATAAACCTATCAAAATGCTTTTTCCACTGCCCAGAACAGTTTTTTAATTCATCGATTTTGATGCCTTTCGGTGCATCTGCTGTTTTTGGTTTCACCTCTTCCATATCAGCAAAACATTTCCCTTTGAGGACTTTTTTCACGCAGGGAAACAAAATAAAAAGTTGCTCAGGGCAAGATCAGGTGAATAGGGAGTGTGGGACACGGGGCTTATGAATTTTTGGTCAAAAACTGCTGAACACTCACCCCAGTGGGGGCAGGTGCATTGTCATGCCACACACTGTTCGTGTAAATCACCCATCAGGAAATGTGCCAACACATTGAGAGTCTCCAAAAAAAATTCACTGAAGCCAAACGCAGCCTCTCACAACACCACCAGCTGGTACACTGATGCAAACGGATTCCTAGAACACTCACCTAGTGTAGAAAACCTCTACTACAAGGGGCCTGGCCTTCAAAAGATAATTCTGGGGGTTTTTGGTCCCCCTCATATAGTTAGTTAGACACTAGCACTAATGGCTTTGTCAGGAACTCTATGTGCTTATGCTTCAATTTCTTAATCCCTAAGCTCCTCAAGAAAAAAATATTGCTCTTTTAAAGTTATTTGTATCTATCCCAGCACCTACCACATGCCTGGTATATAATGAGTATTCAGTAAGTGTATTATTGAATCATCGATTACATATCCCTCTTAAGAATGCTTATTCATTTCAACATTTATGAGGTACTTATTATTTACCAGGAACTATGATAAGTACTGGGAATACACAGATGAATAAAACAGGGTCTGTTCTCCAGTAGAAGAGAACCAGAAATATATTTTTTAAAAAGCTATAAACAGAGGTATGAGTGACTTTTTACTTATTGCCTGTAATGGTTCATAATGTGCTTCTCTTTGTGAAAATTAAGTTTGAGCCCAGAGAAAATACCTGGAGATCTGAGGGTAAGTTCTTGACCATTTAACATGTTATTTACAACTACCCACGTTATTCTACAATCAGGTAGGTGCCAGAGAAGGGACATTTGAGTTAAGTCTTACCACCAAGCAGATGCATGATGGGGTGGGGTCGGGGGTAAAGTCAGGCAAAGGATATTCAGGGTAATGACAAAGAAGAAGAATACGAAGTTCAGGAGAAAATGTGATTTGCTTAAAATCAAAGAGTTTGGGTAAAGATGAGAACTAACAGGCCCAGTGTCTTCCACACTGCTTCTTGACATTCCTTCTCCCTAAGACCCTGTTTACTCCAATACTGATTCCTGTCTAGATCAATGGCTTTTGACCACAATCCAACAAGAAATTCTTCTAAAAATTACAGCATGGTACCCATAAATTTAACTTAAAAGTTTCATGAGATACGCTTACTGGATACAGGCATGCTACTCTCTATTTCATTTTTAAAGATGCTTCTAGCAATTCACTACCACGGACTTCACCACTCACTAATAGCTCTCAACCCCATTTTGTAAAATGCTTATTGCTTATAATGGTTCATAATGTGCTTCTCTTCGTGAAATTAATAAACAGAAACCTCATTTAAAATGCAGTGGGGAGGCTATAGAACTCTCACACGTGTCACTCAACACACACTACTGACCCCAACAGGAAGAGACACACCTTGCATCTTCCACAGGAAGTGCTACTTACCTTACTACCTCAAAAGGAGGAAAAGATTCCTCCTTGCCCAGCAACATCTCAGCCTATGAGAGACTGCCATAACTCAGCCAATGAGAAGTCACTATACTTTCAACTTTCAGTGTCCTCCAATGGACTCTTTGTTTACAACAGCCTCTGAAGTTCAAGAAAGAGGAGTCCTCTCCGTTGTTTCTTCGAATTTGCATATGGTTCACCATTAGATCACTTGTCTTGAATTGCAATTCTTTGTTATTCCATTACAACCTATTTGGCTAGAGAAATATCTGGCTGGCTGGTGTTTAAGGCCAACATGATTTGATGACTCACACAATGATCCACAGAAGAACCCCTCTCACCCAACCCGCTGACAGCTCGGAGGCTGATGAATATACAGCTGTGGTACCCACAGAGGCCACTGAACTCACTGCTTCCTGGATGACCTTCCAGTTTTGAGTGTAAGTTTTTCTCCTGGATCCCAGCTTCTGCTCTCTTTGCATTTTGAAGCCCTCTGGGCTCTATTTGGGATCTAATTTAAGGCTTTGTCCTATTCTGGATAAGGCCTTGTTTTGTTCTGCAAGTACTTAGTTGGCACTTCAGCTTGACTCTAGAAATCAGGCTGTTCCAGGGGAACTGTGCTGGCCTTAGGTCTGATTCCTTTTGGAAATAGACTGCTCCTACTGAAGCTATGCTAGTATTTGGCCTGCAGAATGTTTAAACTTTTGCTCTAGAGAAAAAGCCTCCGAAAGATGGGATCCTAGTTATGTCAACACTTTGAGGGTACCTCCTTTCAGGTACCCTGACCAATTTTGTTTAGAAATCATGGTTCCTCCTCAGCACATTTCTAACTAAAAGAAGTGATTTGACTAAAAGTAATTCAGAATACCAATGGTCATTATGGGGAATTATTGAAGTCCCTAAACTTACTTTTCTCAAGACCAAATGGGACAACCATACCTCTGAAACTGTCAAAACTGAATGGAATGCCTACTTCAATTGGTATTTTGAAGTTTCCAAATATCACCAGGAGTCCATAATTGCCTCTTTGAAAAATAAAAATTTAAGTTTAACTGAGACAAACAAATGAAAGACAAAATGGCTCTGGAAGCCTCATCTCTTTTCCCCCAGCTCCTTCATCTCAGGCTCCACCTCTGGCACCATTTTCCTTCTCTTCTGAGCCTCTCCCCTCCTTCTCTGAACCTATTAGAATCTGTCCCTTTAAAATTTAGTCTTCTGAGAAGTGAAAGACTAAACCCCTAATTTCTTATATTCCCTCCACTAAAACTGAACTGCAAGCTATAGTCAAAGATTTTCCCAAAGTCACTGAGGATCCCTACAGATTTGTTGAGGAATTTAATACAGCCATTCAAACTCATCAACCTGGTTTCTCTGACTTACTGCATTTTGCCATGTATAATGCGCTCCTGTGTATAATGCACTCCTGTTATAATGCACACCTACATTTTTTGCCCAAGCTTTCTGGGGAAAAAAGCTTTCATTTTGATTTTTTAATTCAAATTTTTATTTGTTTTTATTTAGGTACTTGTTTTTGTATTATAAAGGAATTTTAGCATTTATTTTTTAACATATTATGGTACAAAAATTTTATGTAACAAAATTTCAAAACACAAGAACAGATACAAGGTACAAGAAATTTTATGTATAAAATTTTTTAATATAAAAAATGATTATCATATTCCAGGGTATCATTATGCATATGAATGGCATTACTGATTTCTAGAGTTAACAGTTTTAATTCATAAGCATAAATAAAAGAATTAAAATATTTATATAGATATGGAATTAGTACTACCCATATTTAATGTGCATCCTTATTTTTTCCTCACAAATTAGGGCAAAAAGTGTGCATTATACATGGCAAAATACAGTCCATCATCTAATTCATATGCTTGTCAGTGAAGGCCAAGCTCAGCCCTGGATGAGATTTGCTAACAGGCAAAATACTGAAAGGTCTCTAGGGTGTTAAGTGGGAGACCAACTTGCTAACCTATTATATGATCAGGCTTGTGCAATCACTAAGCCAGCAATCCCCAACCTTTTGGCACCAAGAACCAGTTTCATAGAAGACAATTTTTCCATGAACCAGGTTAGGAAGGGGGGCGGTTTGGGCATGATTTAGTGCATTACATTTATTGTGCACTTTATTTGTATTATTATTATTATTACATTTCTACCTCAGCTCCAGCTCAGATCATCAGGCATTAGATTCTCATAAGGCGCGTGCAGCTTACATCCCTCACATGCGCAGTTCACAGGGTTCATGTTCCTATGAGAATGTAATGCCGCAGCTGATCTGACAGGAGCTCAGGTGGTATTGTGAGCTAGGAGCAGTAAATACAGGTGAAGCTTCACTCGCTCACCTGCTGTTCACCTCCTGCTGTGCAGCCTGGTTCCTAAAAGGTCACGGACTGGTATCAGTCTGTGGCCCAGGGGTTGGGGACCCCTGCACTAAGAGACTTCATTGGCCAATTCCTGGGGCTTTCCCACAACCTGTTGATTGGAACAAAATTCAGAATTGTTCATAAAAGTATGATGAACCTGTTTATAACTACCATAATTGACTTCAGATTATTTTCAAAGAAAATTCTGATCTTCCTTCAAATGTTGATTCCACCTGGGTAGTTTTTAACTCTATGCTTATTAATAGGCTTAACTAAGACCTTTCTTTTCTAGTTAAAAAGATGGAATGAGAAACCATGTTTACTCCAGATTTGATCCTTTTGGCAAATCAGCTTGCTCACACCCTAGAGAAGTCACCTGAAAGAAAGACTGCAAAAATTCTAATTTTTTAAATCTGGCCAGTGCCTATGCAAAATGAAAAATGGCCTAGTTTCTGCTATCACTGCAAGGAACCTGGATATTGAGAAAAGAGACTGTCACAAACTTAAGCATGTTAGGTGCCTTCAGCCTTCTAACCAGCCCTTACAGTGTCCTCCTAATTCTCAATGATGGGGCTCTGAGGAACTATTTATTGATGCTCTTCCCTTTCCTCCCTCTTAATTGGTTTAGAGAAATCACTCTCCATATTTGGAAATGAATCTCTCTGTCCTTATTGTCATCAGAGCCACACTCTCAGTGCTCAACCTTACCGGTTAACACTAACGGATCACCCTCCTGACCCCTTTGAGTAATGGTGACTTCTCATGGTGTGCTGAGATGGTTCTTACTTAAAAGGTGACAATAGCAAATATTGTACAGGATATGCAATATCGATACCCTTTGATGTAAGTGAAGAGGCACCTTGCCTTTAGCTACTATGGCCAAATTCCCTCACAGGCCTGCACCCCAGCCAAAGGCAAAACTGCCAACATTTATCCTGATAGTAGATAGGCTTTCTGAGTAGCTTATGATTTTGAAATGTTGTAGAAGCAAGTGACTTCCTTACATTCAGCAGAAATAAAATTTAAAATGGCCAGTATGTTCAGGAATTATTGGATGTTGTACTTTGACCTGCTGCTTTAGCAATTATTAAGATCTCAGGGCATTCTAAACTTGACTCTCTCTCTCTCTGAAAGCTAAAGGAAATCACCTTGCTGACACTTCTGCAAGGAATGATGTCTTCAAAGAAACCAACAGCAGTCAAACCCTTGTCATGGTCCAAAGGGTTATTTCCCCAAATAATGACTTAGAGAAACTGGCTAGAGAAGCACAACAATTGGCCTCAGAAAAGGAAAAACATGATTGGAAATCCAAACGGTTGTTGGTTTAATAAAAAGAAAAAGCTCTGGTCCAGGCTAAACAACAACCCAGGGCTACTGAAGAGTCTAAAATTCCCACTCCTAACTATTATACATGCATTAAACCAACCTTGTCCAACCCATGGCCCGTGGGCTGCATGTAGCCCAGGACGGCTTTGAATGTGGCCCAACTCAAATTCATAAACTTTCTTAAAACATTAAATTTTTTTGCAACCTTTCTTTTAGCTCATTATTTATTATTAGTGTTAGTGTATGTTATGTGTGGACCAAGACAATTCTTCTTCCAATGTGGCCCAGGGAACCCAAAAGATTGGACACCACTGCATTAAACCTTTGGTCCACTGAAAAATGACAGCATTCATCAATCAATATTGGTGGAGAAATATTAATAAGGCTGAAAACCTATCTCACTTGTCCCACTTGTCTAAAGAATAACCGGGGAAGCCTATTCCTACTGCTCCCAGACATTTTAAATTCCCTAATGGACTATTTGAAGTTTGCAAATGGATTTCATACAGCTTCCTCTGCCTCATGGGTATAAATATGTTTTAGTCGTGGTCTATATGATGTTTCATTGGACTGAAACTTTCCCTTGTTGTCAGGCTATGGCTTCTTCAGTGGCTAAACGTCCTGTGGGAAACAGTATACCTACCAAGGGAACCTTCTTAAACTCCACAGTGATCGGGGAACCCATTTAACTGGTCAGGTTCTTTGACAAGTCTGTGCTGTTTGTCCGTTTTACAACACTTTCACTGCACTTATCACCCTCAATCCTCAGGTTTAGTCGAATGCTCTAATGGCATTATTAAGGCACAACTGGCAAAATTTGTATAGCCCCTTCAAGTACTTTGGCCAAAAGCTGCTGATCCTTATACATCTCAGATCCACCCCCTTTGACATTCATAAATTTTAATCCTCTTCAATAGTTACAGGGCACCCAATGCATCTGGCCCCTGCCTCTTTTGATCTGCGGCTTACAACAGGAGATACACTTCAATATTCTAAAGGCCTAATTTCTTCTATCAAAATTAACCATGTTCTGTTAGAGCCATCTTATCACAGTGCATTCCTGGGAGATGAAGACCCTAAGCAACATACTTTACAACCTGGATATTTCATCGACTGGGAAAGACACCTCCAAAAGACTCTATTCAACCTCACTGGAAAGGCCCCTATTGGTACTATTAACCAACCCTTGTGCTGCCAAACTCCAGGGAATAGACGTCTGGATTCATGGGACACATCTAAAGAAAGCACCAAACCCCAACTTGACCTGCATACCATCTGGTGACCTGAAGGTAAAGATGTCCCAAAACTGAGACAGACAACACTTGATGAGGCAGCTTTCCCAAGATGGTCACACCAGGCCAGTTAGAGGCCTTAAAATTCACAGAAATCTCTCCTTCATCTTGACTATTAACTGACTGGACTTTTATCCAAGTTCATAGTTCCTGAATTTTCAACCACAGGCTGTATGACTGAGAGACTTCATTCTAGTTTATTCTGAAATAATACCATTTAATTGCTTCATGTTTATTTCTGCACTGTCTTCCCAAAATACTTGTTTAATTCTTTCAGTTCTGAGTTTATCTTTGCCAGATTCACTATTCTAAGGTACAGATAAGAAATAACTGAGAAAAGTCCCTCCTACCCTTCCTAGTTACTCAAATGTGACCATAGTGGGTTTCCAACCTGTGTAATTTCCCTCCAGCGTGAGACATGACACCCAGGAAAAGTCCTTCCTAGCATCCACGGAGAAAAGGCCACTAAACCAGAAAAGCCCAGCTCTTGATCAGTATGCTTTCAAAGGAAATTCTTGCTCAAAAACGGCAAATGTGAAAATTAGTACACAGAAACCTTATTTAAAATGGAGTTGGGAAGCTAGAAAAGGGAATTCTCACACACGTATTATTCAACACACATTAGTGACCCCAACAGGAAGAAATGTACCTTGAATCTCTGACAGGAAGTGATACTGTTTTACTATACTACCTCAGCAGGAGGAATGAAAGTTTCCACGTAACTCGGCCAATGAAAAATTACTATAATTTTAGTTTCCTCCAATGGACTCTTCATATACAACAGCCCCCTTTAAGTCCATAAAAAAGCATCCCTCTCCTTTGTTTCTCTAAACTTCTGTATAGTTCACCATTAGACAATAGATCCCAAATTGCAATTCTTTATTGATCCCAAATAAACCCATTTTGCTAGAGAAATATGTGGCATTTACTTATTTAAGGTCTACAATGTAGACCTTAAGATCTTCGTTGCTTCTCCCAACTGAAATTCCACTTCCAGCTCCTCACTTGACAGTCCAGGAAAAGCCTCACCACATATATTACTGAGCAACTACTGTGTGCTGAGGAAACACTGTGCTTCAAGTTTCCTGTATCTGGGTAAGCTCTCAAAAAAACCCAACAAAACAAAAACAAACCAAACAAAATAAACAAAAAACCAAAACAAACAAAAAAAGCATAAACCAAGGATATCATCAAATTTTCTTGAGAAACTTTCCCCAGACTATACATATTTACTATATATATACTGAATCTACTGAGACAGATACAGAGTGAGATTTGGATATGTGCATGTTCGGGAAAAGTTCCCAGGTGATTATGACTTGATGCTCTATGGTCCCTTCCATTGATATAAAATAAGCATTTGTTTTGAAAAGGAAGCTTAGCAAAGGAGTAGACACCGACAAGAAGAATGAAAGTCAAGGGACTAGCCAGTGGCCAAAAAGCCAAGGATTAGAACCCAATTCATTTGATTCCCAGTGCATTTCAGAAAGCTGCCTCTAGGAAAATAAAGTCTGTCAGCATACCTTCTCCTTTTGCATTGACCTTTTCCTCATCAAAAATTCCCCAAGGGGCTTTGGCTTACTAAGTGCTAATTAGATTTCCTCCACCTGCTCTGGGATTTAGAGGGCAGTGCTAATGCAGTGCCCTCCTGGCTAACAAAGCCACTGGCATTCCTGGTATGTAGCGGCTGGCCTCCTGTTCTTTAGTCAACAGCAATTAAAGAGCTCCTATCCAAAGCCCTAAGGAGGAAGACAGAGAAGGGAGGGGTATTTCTTGATCCAAAAAGTAAAGTACAGCCACTGATTGGAATTGATAGTTACTGAAGAGCTGGGTGGAAAAAGAAAATTCTGGGAGGTAGGAATGGAATCTGGGTGAGGCAAGTAAACTGACTACTCATCATCCCTCTCACTCCCCAAAGGAATGCTATTGTCCTCCAGATTGAGGGGATAAGGCCTTGGATGGCAAAGAGCCCTCATCCAAAAATAAGTTATCAAGAAACATTTCTCTTTTTCTTCTTGTTTTAAGACACAGGTCCAAATTCTCAGCCAAAAATGGCAAGTCCTCCACAATTCTATCTCTCCCTGTCTAGGCATCATAATTTAGTAAATATTTAGCCACTAGCTAGCCAAGTGCAGCCTGGATGGTCAGTCTTAACTGCCACGTGATTCTACACCAGACAAATGTTCTGTGACTTGTTATTTTTTGCAGCTCTCAGAACTGATTTCAAGATCAAATGAGACAATGGATATAAAAATGTTTTATAAACCACACAGTGGTGTAAAAGGTGTAACACAACTAATAATGCAAACTCAAATTCAAACATTTACTGATTTCCCAGAACAGTACTTACACAGAGTTGTGCATGAATGTTATAACATAAATATTCACTGTTAACTCATACACAGAAACAAACAGAATCCTCAACTCTGTGGAAATCACTGACTAATGTAGAAGGTAAGGTCTCCAATATGAGTATTAAATAAAGTATGCACAATATGAGGAATGGGAAGTAATTTATCTTGCTACTAAAGAATAGGGGTGATAAATGTCAAAAACCTTCTATGGTCTTGACGGTGAACAGAATATAATTGGGTATGAGGGTATAGAGAAAAAAGAGAAGAAACTCAAATGGGCCCTTTTATGATCCCTCACCATCAGATCTTATTAACGTCTCCCTGCCTCAAAGTTATTTTCCATGAGAAATTAAAATTTCTGCCAATCATCCAAGGAATATTTAAGCATCTATTATGTGCAAGGTATTATTAAGAATACAAAACATTGCAAGGCAGGTCTCTGTCCCCAATGAGTTTACCATAGAACAAGGGAGATAAAGCCATAACTCAAAGTCATAATGCTAGAACATATACAATGCCTCAACGGTAAAGGAGCACATTATCCCATTTTTAGAAGAGATCAAAGTTGAAAAACTGTCTCATTTCCTGCCATAAAGTTAGACCAAGAGTTACAAATTCATTCTTTCAATCAAACAATATTCTTTAACCTACTATGTGCCAGACAGTGTTCTGGTCATGTCAAAAAACACAAGGAACAAAATAGAAGAATCCTGCCTTCAAAGGGCCTATGTTCTAGAGGTGTAAAGGATCAAGCAGGTACATATATGTGTGATCCCATGGCAGGGAGAGAGAGTGATACAGAGAATTGCAAAGTACATGCTTTGGCTAAAGTGGGCAGCTGTCACCCAGTTCCAACTAATTGCTGCTAAACAGAAATTTGGGACCAATCTTCCCAGATCTGGAAGCTGGAAATTTTATGTAAAATCTCTCAGCTTTTAATTATCTACATCTAATTAAAATTGTTTAAAATTCTGCAGGCAAAGCAACACACTCTGTGCATGGAATTCAGGCTAAAGATACCAGTTTATGACCTATATCTTAGAACATGTATCACGTGATTTTCAGGTTAGAGTCACTACATGTGTTATAAACTAAGTGCCACTGGGCTTGAGGAAGAGGAGAAACTAGTTATAGCTAAGTAGGATAGGCAAGCATCAAGTAGGTGAAGGCATTTAGCCTGAACCTTGACAGGTTTCATTTCCTTCAGAAAATATCCCAGAGTATTTTATGGTTCTTAATTCTCTCATTAGTTTTTCATTTCTCACAGCACTTTCTGGCTACACTGATATGTTGACACTTGCTCAGGTGCTCCTTGCTAAGAATGTCAAGACCGTTCTCTTGAACCAGAAAGTCTGGAAATAGCAACACTATCAAAGCAGCTGCTTTGATGGTTTGTCTGGTCAACCAACAGATTAACACTGCTCATTAATATAATTAATTACCATCTTATACTATAATAGACTTGCTATCTAGAAAGATATTCAGAAAAGTTCTGTCACCCCCAATTCTTAAAGCAGGGACTTTTACATATTATTGTAGGCAAAAAAAAAAAAAAAAAAAAATTACCTTAAACATATGGGAAAAAATGAACCCAGTCAGTCCTCCTTTACTTGTCATCACTTCTTTCAAAGGCAATCTGACCAGGCACATACTCTTTGACCTAGAAACTCTACATGGACATGATCCTATAGCTAAATCATGTTTGCCCAGAAGTCACTAAAATATGGTACTGGTGATTAAAAAGCACACTACAATCTAAAATGCATGTAGGCAATTGCTGTATGGGTAGTCAGAGTATAAGCAAATCCTTCAATAATAACTGGAATAAGCATACTATTAAAAGCAAGAATTTGGGAGTTCCCTGGTGGTGTAGTGGCTAGGCTTTGGCACTGTTAATGCTGCAGCCTGGGTTCGATTCCCAGCCAGGGAAGTACCCACATTAAAAAAAAAAAGGCAAGAATTTCACTAATTATTTGTACAAAGTTAAGAGAAGAAACAATGGACTCTAATAGAAGCTGATATTTCAATGAACACAATCATATACCTAGAAAAGATACTATACAGCGTAACTAATAGAAAAAAGAAAAGGACTGCATAAATTTTAATCTTCAACTTCAGACCCTGAAAAATCATCTTCAGGTAAATCATCCCCAATACCAGTAAAACTCATTATCCCTGCTGATCTCCAGTTGATTTTCTTAATCACTGCCACTCATTGCAATTGAAATGTAGTCACCCATGCCTTCAAAATAGGGTTCTGCTGCCCATTAACTGGGTTGGTTTGTAGTGTACAGTTGACCCTTGAACAAGGCAGTGGTTAAAGGCACCAATCTCTGTGTAGTCAAAAATCCAAGTATAACTTTAACTTTATAGTCGGCCCTTGGCATCCACTATTCAACCAACAACAGAGGATTGAAAAATACACGTATTTTCAAAACATCATTGCGAAAATTCTATTTTTTTCATCCGCAGTTGGTTGAAGCTGCAAATTTGAAAACCATGGAAATGAAGGCTGTTATTCACTGAAAAAAAATCTGTGTATAAATGAACCTGTGCAGTTCAAAACCATGCTGTTTGAGGGTCAATTACATATGAATTTAATAAATCAGTGCGTATACTACCTTTGAGTCATTACTTAGTATAGCAAAATTAAAATCCAAAATGTACCTCTGATGGGCTGTGTGGCCTATGGCTTCTTTTGGTTGCTAAAACTCTAGAATGATTTTCCAGGGTCTGAATTTGTATCTCTGTCACATTTATGTTCTAATTCTCCTCCATTAGTGGAGTCATATCAGGACAGATTGCCTTGCTGTTAAATACCTTCTGCTCTGGTCTAGAGACTTCCATCTGCAAAGCAGGTGCATTTGGCACAAGGGACTATCTGGGGGGAGAAACATGTCTTACATGCCAACAAATTATGGAAATAACAAAGGCATTTATCCTCACACAACACCATACAGTTGTGAAAACTTGAGATTTATGAGAGCTGCATGGAATTTTATTTGCCTAATGCTTATTCTCAGGTTATGGAATGTGGGGGTGAATTTTTTCTTTCTTTGAATTTTTTTAGCATTTTTAAAGTTTATAATGAACATAGCCCATTTCAACAAAAGTGATAACCATTTCTTTAAAAGATAAAACAAATGCAATTGATCTGTATATGCCAGCATGGAACTCTCTCCATGGTTTGTTTCATCACATAGGGTTGTGGTCAATATTAATTATAAGGATTTAGAACAGTATCCTGCACACAAGCATCCAAATATTGCTTATTATTAATTACACTGTGAAGTGAAATATAACAAGGTGGAAGACAAGGTAAATGGGCAAGAGTCTGAGATGGGAAAGATTTTTCCCTGACTACTACTGTTTTCAGAGAAAACAGAGCCCAGGGCAAAACCTATCTGCTTTTTATCAGGTGTTACAATTTCAGAGCAGAGAGAGAGGAATAAGATTAGTGAGGCAGGGTAGGAAGGGAAGGAGACACAAAGCTGTGCATTAACAAATTGGCTACAGCTTAGCATGAAACCACAGCCCAATCATTCAGAATGTTTCAAATGGACTACAGAACTTCTGTACCTAAGAGTTGTGTTTGTAAGGAATGGGTGTGGGGCTGTGGGGTGGGGAGGGAAGAAAGCAGGACAGCAAGCAATTTATCTGCTAGCTTCTTCCCTTCCCCAAAGCCCTGATTACTGCCCCCACCTCCACCCCAGCCACCTCCCCACACCCAGGCTGTGTTACCCAGCCCCTATGGACAGTTATTAGGGTTAACACAACCTGCATTTTAATCTGGAGGTGGCAGGAGGAGCCAAAGTCTTCTTGGGTCTGGTCAGATGGAGCTTAGGCCTTTGAACTGCTGTGGCTTTCTCCACAGTGGGCACAACAGAGAACCAAAGCCCAGCCCTCACCAAGACTTAGGCTTGAGATGGCCAGCAGTGTTAGGAAATAGGCAAAAGCAACAGCGTCTGGGACTCACCATTGAGCAACCAACTAGGGCCTGGGGTGCAGGTAGAAGAACCAAGGGAATGTGGGTAGATACATTGAGTCAAACACAACACACACACTTTGTGTATAGAATGAAACTTTCACCAACATGTATGTATTGTTCTTATTTTTTCTTATTCAGAGAATGTATTATTTTTTAAAACCTTAATAAAAATAATTTTAATATTTGTTATGTTGGGACTAAAAATTCTTTTTCAATATATTTTAATTTTTAATCACAATTGACATACAATATTGTATTAGTTTCCAGTGTACAACACAGCGATTAGACATTTATATAACTTACAAGTGATTGCCCTGATAAATCTAGTACCCATCTGACACCATACAGCTACAACAATATTATTGACTGTATTCCTTTTGCTATATTTTACATCCTCATGATTATTTTGTAACTACCAATTTGTACCTCTTAATCCCTTCCCCCTTTTCAGCTCCCAACCACCCTTCCGGCTGGTGACTGTCAAAAGCTTCTCTATGAGTTTGTTTTATTTTGTTTTTTAGATTCCACATATAAATGAAATCATATGGCATTTGTCTTTCTCTCTCTGACTTACTCCACTAAGCACAATACCCTCTAGGTCCATCCATATTGTTGTAGATGGCAATATTTCACTGTTTTTTTTATGGCTGAGTAATATTCCATTGTGTATATGTACCATCTCTTCTTTATCTGTCCATCCATTGATAGACACAGGATTGTCTACATATCTTGGCTATTGTAAATAATGCTGCAATGAACATATGGATGCACATGTCCCTTTGAAGCAGCGTTTTGGGTTTCTTTGGATAAATATCCAGAAGTGGGATTTTGGGTTCTTCTTTATCTCTCTTTATAGCCTTTGTTTGAAAGTCTGTTTTGTCTAATATAAGTATTGCTACCCCAGCTTTTTTTTTCATTTTCATGCAATACCTTTTTTCATCCCTTTCCTTTCAGTCTGTGTGTGTCTTTCAATCTGAAGTGAGTCACTTGTAGGCAACATATTAAGGGTCTTATTTTCTTATCCATTCAGTCACCCAATGGAAGCATTTAATCCATTTACATTTGAAGTAATTCTTGATAAACACATAGTTATTGCCATCTAATCATTCATACTTTTTATCCTTTTTCCTCCTCCTCCTCTACCTCCTCCCCTGCCCCTCCCATTTCCTCTTCCTCCTCAAAGAAGTCCCTCTAACATTTCTTATAATACTGGTTTGGCCATGATGAGCTCCTTTAGCTTTTTCCTGTCTGTGAAGTTCTTACTTGAACTTTGATTCTAAATGATAGCTTTGCTGGGTAATCTTGGTCATAGGTGCTTGCTTTTCATCACTTTGAATATTTCCTGCCAATCTCTCTGTATTGCAAAGTTTCTGTTGAGAAATCAGCAGTTTTATGGGAACTCCCTTGTGGGCAACTAACAGCTTTTAGCTTGCTGCTTTTAAGACTTTCTTTTTGTCCTTAACTTCTGGCACTGTAATTATGATGTGTTTTGGTGTGGGCTCCTTTGGGTTCATCTTGTTTTGGATCCTCTGCATTTCCTGGGCTTGTACATCTACTTCCTTCACCAGGTTAGGGAAGTTTTCTGTGATTATTTCTTCAAATAGTTTTTCAATTCCTTGCTCTCCCTCTTCTCTTTCTGGTACCCTTCTGATGTGAATTTTGGTATGCTTGATGTTGTCCCTGAGGCCCCTTAAACTACCCTTATTTAAAAAAATTTTTTTCTTTTTACTGTTCCGATTGGGTGTTTTCTGCTAACTTATCTACTAAATTGCTGATTCGGTCCTCTGCTTCATCTAATCTACTGTTGATTCCCTCTAATGTATTCTTCATTTCAGTTACTATATTCTTCATTTCTGATTCATTCTTTTTTATGTTTTTCTATCTCCATTTTAATATTTTCTCTTTGTTGGAGTTCTCCCTGAGATCAATGAGCATCCTTAAAACCAGTGTTTTGAACTCTGTGCCTGGTAGACCGCTTGTCTTCATTTTGTTTAGTTCTTTTTCTGGTGTTCTTTGTGTCTTTCATCTGGGACATGTTTCTTTGTCTCCCCATTTTGGCTGTCTCCCTGTGTTTCTATGTATTGTGTAGGGGTGCTATATGTCCCAGTCTTAGTAAAGTGGCCTTACATAGTAGGAGTCCTGTTGGGCACAATGGCGCAGTCTCCCTGGTTACCTGAACCAGGTGCTCTAGGTGTGTCCTTTATGTGGGTCGTGTATGCCCTCCTATTGTAGTTGAGCCTTGGTGACTGTTGCCTGTCATTGGGAGGGACTGAACCACAGGCTGACTGGTTGTGAAGACTGGACATGACTACAGTGGAGGAGCTGTTGTGCAAGGGCTGACCCTATGCAGCAAGATTTGCTTTAGCAGGGCTCTGGTGCCTGCCCAGTCTGCCTTTTGGGTGTGTCACCCATGAAGGCAGCTGCATGGAGCTCTGGATTGGTCTGAAGCCAACTACCAGGTGTGCTGGCCCTGACACAAGCCAAGTTCAGCTGCAGCCTGTGCCCAGACCAGGGACACCTGGCATAAGCCACAAAACAATCTGTACATGGCAGCCACTCACACTAAGCTTGGAAGTGCCTAGAGATTCCAAGCCACAAACTGAGGTTGGTTGCCCTTAGTGCTGGGCTTTGGGCTTCTTAGCAAGAGGTACAGGATATGCCAAGGCTAGGTGCTGTTCATTTGGGTTTTGTGACTCTCTAAGAGATTTTAGTAAGGTCCACAACATGAGTTAAGACAGGCAGTTCATATGGAAAAGTCACTGGAAGTGGCTTGGGGTGGTCTGCAACTTAGGTGGGGCAGGGTCTCAGGGAATCATGAGGGCCATGGGACAGTATTAGCCAGACTGATGGAAACCCAGATATGGCAGCCACCCTTATTGGCATGTTGAGAATGCAGAGAGCCCAACAAAGGAACAATGAACTCTGCCAGCACCATCCTCTGGAAGAAAGCCACCTTTCCAGCCCTTGCCCCAAAGTCAGACAACTCAGTTCCTCCCTGTATGTCTCTGACACTTCCCAAGCCTTTGATTCAGGGCTAGAACCCAGGGCAAGTGAGTTCATCAGTGAGTAGGTCCAGGAGCAAGCCCTTTAGGGAGAATGGCTGGAACTCCAGCTGCCCTCCATTTCATTCAGCAACAATCTCCACTGGGTTTCACAGCCAGAGGTTGTGGGAACTTCTCTTCCTGGCACTGGAATCCTGGGCTTGGAACCCCTGCTCCCCCGGGAGGACCTCTGCAGCCAGGATCTGTATGTATGGTTTTTTAAAACAGAAGAAACTGTGTTTAGGCTATACTCTGTGGCCTAAGGAAAAGGGCAAGGACTTGGAGCCAGATAGTTCTGAGTTTTAGAATCCCACTCACCTAGGATTTGCTGGGAAACCTTGGGTGGGTTGCTCATCCAAATAATTAGGGTATTAAGTGCTTATTGTGAAGATTAATGGAGCTCAGGTGGCTAAAGAGATGTTAGGCTCTGACAAACATGACTCTGCCTAATAAGAAAGGCTGATTCTTTTCCTTCCTTCATTCAATCCCTCCTCCGTGCTCCTCCAGGACACCTCAGATCACACTACTAACATCATTCTGCTTTTATTTATTTTTAAACTTGTTTTAACGTTATTTATATTCATGATTACTGCGAGCTCCTTGAGGAGAGTTATTATTTGATCCTTTGGTGTCCCTTTTTTGGTGCCTAGCACAGATGTACTCTTAACTGGCACAGCACATGTTTGCTGAATGGGCCAGAACTCCAAACACCAATTCTTAGGGGAGATAACTTTTCATATGACTATTAGTGAAATCACTTGAAGGACCCATGAGACTTCCTCCACACAGCCTGACATCTGTTCTGGCTAGAAAGGTAGTGTGTGTGTGTGTGTTTGTGTGTGTGTGTGGGGGGGAATCAAAGGCTTTGAAACTAGATAGATTGACATTCTAATTCCAGTTCTATCCCTTACTACAAAGGTGACATTTGGGTAAGTGACACAAACTCTCTAAAACTTTAGTGCCCTTAAACATAGAATGGGGATCCAATTATATTTTATAGGGCTATTGTAAGGACTGAAGTTAAATAATAGAAACTATGATGGCATGGTGTTAATCTATGTTGTATGCCACTCATCCTCCAGTATAGTCTTATCTTGACCAAGGCTGCGCAGTCCTATAGCTCCTGTGAGTTGAAAGGTCTCATCCTTTTTCTAATCTCTAAGGGTACTTTCCTCAAGAGGGAGATCCTGTGAGCCCAGGTGAGGGAGTGTATGAAGCCAAATTAATGACACAGATTCTTTCTACTGGCACAGAAGGTTCTTTTACTCCTTTGATGGACAAACCACTAGGGGGGCTCCAAGGGGCGGACGCTTGAGCCCTGGGAGCCACAACCTTTGGCTTGCTGTTTTCCTTCTTTTCCAATAATTTACAGCCAGAGAGAAAAAATGGACCATTTTCCTTTCTAGGAACAAAGAAACTTTTTGGAAACAGCACTGGATCCTCCACAGTGAGAATTATTGTACAGACAGTAGAAACAGAGCAGATTTAGCAACCATTCACTCTGCGTTTTGGACCTTTGGGTAAACGGTGACTGCTGGACCACCACTGTATACCCACATTCCAGGTAGCAGTGAAAGATGACAAGAGCTTTATCAGCTGATTCGGAACGAAAGGAACCAGCAGCAGAGAGACGGGAGCACAGGTCCCTGACCACTGCGTGGAGCCGAATCTCCGAGCTTCTCCTTTGTTAGGGAACCGCCCCTGTGTACTTAAACAACTTACAGCGAGGTTTCTGTATCTAGCAACCAAACGCGATTCCTAACCTACTGAATGGTGGTCCACAATCTGGGCAACACACACACAGGAAAATCACCAGTTATGGTGATTTGGGGAACTTGTTGGTAAATGCCCCAAGTTGTAACAGATGGCTTTTTTTTTTTTTTTTTTTTTTTTTAATGTAGTAAGAGGATCAAAATAAGAAAAGAGATTTATGGTATAACTAAAAGGTATCTGCTTTTTTCCTCTCTTCTTTTCATTCAACACATTTTTACTGAATGTCAGCTCTGTGCCTGGCCTTGTACAAAATACCATGCTGTGTAGGTTTACAAAGTGCTTCCACACTAGCCTCTCTTCCAGCTGTTAGCCTGCTGCCTTTGCTTTACACCCGCCAGGGATACCCACTAGAGGTGTTGAGAGATTAAGAGCATCCATGACCCTTGGAACAGATGTGGATGTAGCTGCAACCACAAAGGCAATAAATAAGAAAGATGTACAAGTCTTAGTTGATGATATGGTAAAAATAAATAAATAAAATAACAGTATTACAAATAAATTTGACCAGCTCCTTAAGGCTCAACAGTGGGTACTTAAGACTTGCATCATTCCCTAGGTCCACCCTACCCCTCAACAAGTGGTCTTTCAGGAAAAAACTCTTAAAAAGAATATAAGAATTTCTCATTTATCAGTTACCTGCCTAAGGAGAAAAACTATTAAGCAAGGAGAAGGACAAAAAGCCAGCTAAAGTGCAACCTGAATAAACCCCAGCAATCCAAGTGCCTGAGTCTTGGGCAGATGGCATTTAAAGACATTCCAGCAATCAAAGGCAAAAAGGGAAGAGTAATTCCCGCTTTACTTGAATTTTTCAATGGGTATCAAAGGAATTGAAGTTACAACCCACACTTTTTATCTTCTCCTCCTCAATTACCACAGTTGTTCCAGGGTCTCTCACTCACCAACCTACCCAGCTTCCAACCTTCAAAACCCAGTTTTAAATGCACACTCTTTCTTTTCCCATCTTTTAACTCTTTATCAAGGAGATCCAATGTGTCTTCTGGATTTTACATTTTCACTTTATTCAGCCTATTAGAACAAAGTAAAGTCCTGGGAGAAGGACCACAAGAATCTCTTTAAAATAGAAGCCAGGAAGAATGAAGGGGCAAACAGTGAATACTGATGTGAATAACTTCTCTCTGTTACATGCACTATATAAACAAGAGCAAATCTAAAGCTGCCAGGCGTTATAACGACTCCCTCTAATCCCATAAGGGAGCCCCAAGTCAGGAAACAAAAGGTCAAAGGTTCTATAATAAATGTATACATAAAAATCTTTTAATATGTTAATGGGGCCCGAGACACCAAAAACTTTCAAAAATAAAAACAAATACTTAAATAATACCTCTAAATTGCTTAGAGTAGTGCTTGGCTTGATACTCAATTAATATAGCTATTACTATTATTGCTATTATTGACCAGACCCTCTCCATCCCCAGTTCCTTTGTTGTGAGATGATCTATACCTACCTTAATAACAGAAGTTACAGACTAGCAATCACTAAATCGCTTAAAGACACATGGAAGTCCAGCTACAGCTACCAATGTGGCCGTAATGTAGAGGCAAAAATCTTGATATTTATCAATTATAAATGAATTTCAGATCCAATACTAGAATCAGGTACTAATCTGATTTAAGCTCGAGAGAGGGACAGAAAGGACCCCAGAAATGGACCACCCCCAAAACTGTCAAGCGACATAGTCAGGGAAAGTAATGTGTCCTTCCATTTCCCTCGCTGACTTGGTGACTGATGTGACACACGGTATTCTTTCAGATTCTCTCTGAGGGCCTTGCAACACTAAAATTTTGCCATGTTGTTGCTCTTCAGGGAAGAGATTTTACTTCATTTCATTCAAAAGCCACACACACAGACATGGATCCTGGTCCCTCCCACGTATGTGCTGACCCTCCTGCCAATTCACCTTCGGTACCTTGGAGGCAGTAACTCTGCGCACCCCAGGCTCATTGTTTCCCACAGCCTGACAGATGTAATGGAGAGAAGTTTATTTAAACTCACATGTTTAAAAGATTGGTACAGAGGTCTGATAAGGGGACTTATGGAGGATGTGATCATTGTAAGAGTGTGAATAGGACCGGACAAGCAAGGAAACTCTTTCCCCTCAGAACGGTGGTCCTTGGATCATAAGTAGTTTATTTCTGTCTTAGGTTATAGCAAAATGGCTTTACCCTTGGAGAGCTAAGTTTATATTTCCCCGATGTGAACCCAAGTAACAAAACTAGTAGCAAGGAGTCTGCCTGTTTGGGTGTTAAGCAGAAGAGTCCACTAATAAGGAAAAGCAAATTCTAATAAAGATTGTTAACATTGATACATACTCGCTGTGTACTGTTCCAAGCACTTTCTATATTAACTCATTTAATCCTCACAACAAACGCTGTGAGCTAGGTTCTATCATTAGCCTCGCTTTATGGAAGAATAAATTGGGGCACACAATACGCTGCCTAGCTGGTAGGCAGTGGGATTCAAATACAGGCCATCCAGCTCTTGCTACAAATTTTCACTACATGAAGTGAAAGACTGTTCAGAAATGCGTTCCCAGTTTTAGGTCAGCACAAAAGTCATTCTGTTGATAAGATGGGGAATACATTCTGTCTACTATGGGATGAGATAAGAATGTCCTTGTATGTCTGAGAAAACCTAGGTTTCAAGTTCTAATGCATGCTCATGGCAGGGGAGAGATGGTGGGAGTGACTTCCGCAGCGGGGGAAGGCAGAATGGAATGTTGACCAGGTATAAGTGGTTTACTTAATTCTGAGGAGCATGATACACTTTGGAGGCAAGTGTAAGCAGCTTTAGCTTTTGGGTCTACCACTTATATGTTTTGTGCTTCTGGGCTTGTTTCTTAGCCTGAACTTGTTTCTGGCTGAAATGGCAATATTTCTACCTCACAGTATTGTAGAAAAGATTAAATAAGATGAAATAGGCTAACACTACATCAAAAATTACTTACAACATAGTAAGTGAACAATAAAATTCACACTTGCCCCACCCCCACACCTACTTTCCTATTTGCCCCCTCTCTGCTCCCATTAGAGAGATAAAGGAAATAAATATGCTTAGGAAGAAAAGCAATCCTGAACACCTATGGACACTGTTTCACTATGCAGCACCATTTGGGGGGAATTGTCTTCATGCAATGAAGACATGTTTCTGGGTGGGACTAACACTCATACTCCTCCACACCTACCAAGGGAGTGTCAGGGGGAGCACATGCGGCCCTGGTCTGACCTACCAAGGTCTCCAATCTCTGGCCACAGTCACTGATTCAGGGTCGAAAGTCTGACCCAAGCTGTCAGCATCCTTCCCCAAGATTTTTCAGTTTGGAGTTCCAGGAGTAAGGACCTTGACTTTTTGGGTCGAAGAGATAGGAGGAATGGCAGATGCTGGTAACCCTTCTTCCTGTCACCTAGAGAAAAGAAATCCAATCACAGGCAGGCAGTGATGAAACACAAGGAGAGCCTCACGGACACTGAACAATGATTCTGGTGTCCAAAGTCCCCAGAGTTGCCCAGGTATACAGAACATTCCCTTTAATTTTCTGAGATTCCTTTTTCTTTTTTTTTTTTTTTTTTTTTGCTTTTTGGTGTGTGAGTAGCTCCCTGACTGGGAATCGAACCCAGGCCGCAGCGCCGTCAGCGTCAACGCCGAAGCCTTAAGCCACTACACCATCAGGGAACTCCCTCTGAGATTCCTTAGTATCATTCCAACACATTTCTAATTTTTGCTTAAGTTTGTCTGAGGTAGGTTCTGTCATTTGTAATTCAAAAGGTCCTTAAAACATGGATTTCTATTTTATGCCAGACTTTCCACAAGGTACTTTACAGACAAGATCCCATTCAGTCCTCACAGCAGCCCTGACGGGAAGGCTCTGGTTCTCTTTCCCCCCTTCAACTGCATAGCTATAGTATGAACCCCTTTATAAGCCTGGGGTCAGAGTACAGGATCAACATTCACGTCTTGTGTTTACCACCTCACACCAACTAAAACAGGCATGTCCACTCTGCAGCCCAACACAAATTCTTAAAACATTATGAGATTTATTTTGCGACTTTTTTTTTAAGCTCATCAGCTATCATTAGTGTATTTTATGTGTGACCCAAGACAATTCTTCCCACGTGACCCAGGGAAGCCAAAAGGTTGGACACTGCTGAACTAGAATTTACTCAGATTGTACCTGTTTAGGTCTCATGCCCAGTCCAACATAATCATGGTAATGAGGTGGGTGGAATGTGCTGTCCGGTCAAACCTTAAGGGTAGATGGGGCCAGCTTCCCCAGAAGCACACAGATGTCTTAGAAACTAAGGCACTGCTAGGAAGGAGAAAAGGGGACATGAATTCAGGGGAGGCAGTCAACAAGTGTTTATTACATACTCCAAAGGAAAACTGGAACAGTTTTTAAGATTATCTAGATGTTTGAACCATCTGATCAGTAATTCCTCCTGTTCACATAACTTTCTGCTGTGATCTCACACTTTTTCAGCCTAATTTAAGGCAGCCCTGCTCCACAGGCTTCAGCTATTTCCCTCCACAGGGAAGCTAGCTAGCTAGTTTAGCAATGCCTCTCAGCACTCCTGAGTACCAAACTGGAATATACTGATTTGGCAAGATTATTAAGAGATCTCTTGGCTTTTCCAGAAACTGAGACACTACAGACCTGTTTAAAAACATGTCCCACTTGACTCAATTAAAATGTCCTTGGCTATGTCCTTGCTCTTGGCTTCCTCTTTAGTGAGCATAAACTCAAAAGAATGTGAGCAGGAAGGCTTTCCTTTAGAAAAGGGTTCTACCCCTCAGGTGACCAACAAAACAGATTTTCCACTGGTTGGGATGACAACAGTGAGCAAATGAACTTTTTTACAGAACTTGGTTAGAATGTAGTAAGAAGATGATATAGATTGCTAGATCTAGACTGGGATTCAGGAGACTGGGCTTCTAGATCCAATACTCAAAGTTACTCTGAGCTCTTGAGTAGAAAGAATCTGAGTTTCAAAGCTGAACAGATGTTCACTGTTTACCTTCATGGTGAGCTATTTCCTACCTCTCATTATGACTCCATCTTGAACAAAACCAATCTTCCTCAAGCTTCATTTCCGGATTTATAAAAACAAGGGTACCACAATTAGACTGCTAAGATGATTAAATAAAGGTTAGCTATGATTCAAATATATTACCTGAACATGTATTATTTGACTGATGGAAAAGAATACGAATTCTGCAGTTGTGGAATACAGTACCCATTTGGGTGTTTCCAGTTTTTGACAACTATGAATAAAGCTACTATAAACATTCTTACACAAGACTTTTATTTATTTTAAAAATTGAGGGATACAACTACAGTTGAATCTTTTTTTTCCCCAGGGGTGAAACCGAGAAGCAGTTTATTAAAAGGAAAATAAGGTGAAAGAAAGGGATAGCTTATTAAAAGGGAAAGTACACTCCTAATAGGTAGGAGCAGGCTCAAGCAGGAAAATGGCTCAAGAGCCGAGCCTTGCATTTTTATCCAATGTGACAATCTGTCACTTAGTTAGTGTTTAGTTCATTTATATTTACTATGTTTATTGATATCGCTGGGTTTAAGTAGACTTTATTTCTGTTTCTTTCTGTCTTCTTTTACTTAACTTTGTTTTTGTTTTTAGCTTTTCTCTCTCTCCCCCTCCCACCCTCTCTTCCTCCTCCTCCCCCTTTCTCATTTTTAGTGCTTCTTCTGGGGATTATAGAGTAGACTCTCCATTAACCAGGACTCAAGCAACCCTCACTTTCAAGCAACTGGAGAAAAAACTAAGAAATACTACTACCTTTATTCGGCTTGGGTGCTGGTTAACTGAGAGGCTTACATTTATCCTGCCAGCATCTACCAATCCGGTTAGATGCCGGTGAACTGAGAGTCTACGGTAATATACATCCTGAATTTATCACATTATACCGTTAATTAATATTATATCACTTTAAATTATAATGCAAAAATCTTTCAAATTTCATTTACATCCCATTTCATCCTTTATGCTATAACATATATATATTTTTGCTGTCATATATTTTACTTCCATATGTTATAAATACAACAATATGCTGTTATTATTTTTGGTTTAAAAGTCAATTGGCCTTTTAAAAATTGACTAACAAAAAGAAAAATAAATTTTTTAGATTTACCTACATATTTATCATGTCCTATGCTCAATCTTGCACCCTTCCTAAAAAAATAATTTGCTATCTGATATCAGTTTCCTGCAGCCTGAATTATTTCTTTTAGCATTTCTTATATTGGGAATAACTTGTAACAAATTTTCTCAGTTTAAAAAAAATATCTGACAATATTTTTATTTTACCTATCTACGAGGGCTCCGGAAAGTATCCAGCCATGTAATATGAAAAATAGAGGCATTTATGGCTGGATTTTTCCTGGACAGCCCTCATATGTATTTCACTGGATATAGAGTCTAGGATGATAGCTCTCTTTTTTCAGGCCTATAGATATGTCATCACATTATCTTCTGGCCTCCACTGTTTCTGATAAAAGTTGGCTGTTATTCTGGTACTGTGTGTATGTATGTATTTCCTTCTTTGACTGCTTTTGATTTTTTTTTTTTTAAATCTTTATCTTTTAGTAGTTTGACCATGACATGTCTAGGTATGTTTTTCTTTGTGTTTATCTTGCTTGGAATTAACTGCATTTCCAAAATCTGTAGCTTTCTGTTTGTGGCCAAATTTGGCAAAATTTCAGCTAATATTCCTTCAATATTATCTTTTCTGCACTAGGCTCCCTCCTACCCCTCCCCACTTCCTCCTTCTTCTTCTGAAACTCCAATTAAACATATACTTGATTTCTTGATACTATCCCACAACTCAATGAGCTTCTATTCATTTTTTTTCAAACTTTTTTTTCCTGTGCTTTGATATGAATAATTTCTCTTGACTTTATGTCATGTTCCCTAATCTTCTCTTCTTTTTTCCTTTGACGTTCTACTAAGCCCACCAATTACTTTTTTATTTCATGTTATATGTTTTAGGTCCAGAATTTCCATTTGGCTTTCCCCCCACAATTTCCAAATCTCTACTGAAATTCTCCATTTGTTCACCTATCATATCCACTTTTCTGGTATAGACACTAATATATTTATCATATTTTCTTTAAAGCTCTTGTTTGCTAATTCCAATACCTGGGTTGCTCATAACTTTATAAAAACTGATTTTTCTCTTAAGTATGGACATGTTTTCCAGTTTCTTCATATGTTGAATAATCTTTTCTAAGTTATGAATGATACATTGAGGGGATTCTGGATTCCATTATCTTTTTCTGAAGAGTGATTTTTATTCTAGCAGGCAATTAAATTACTGAAGGATAACCTTGAATTTGTGGAGGCTTTGTTTTATGCTTCCTTAGGACAGATCTATTTTGGTATTGCCCTTAGTCCTAGGGCGATTCCCTTTGTCTGGAGATATAATCTTTAATTATGAGTTGCCGCCCTTCTATCATTTTGATAAAAAGCTCGAGGTGTTTACCAAGCCCTTCCAACCTGGCAGATCTCTAACGAAAATCTATCCTCCCCTGAGCTGCACAGCAGCTGAAATCTCACATCTGCAATTCCAGCCTGCCAGTTAGTTTCCTCCTTGGGTCCTGAAAGTCTCACTCCTCCAAGTACAATTCAGAGAGCAACCAATATTTGATGGTTTTATATATAGACTCTTGCTCTCCTTTTTCAGGATTTTCTCTCAATTTCTAGTTGTTTTTGTCAATCCCAAACTCTTCAGGACAAGAGTATAGCTTTTTATTTTAATTCCAGCCACTCTGTCTTATGTATACTGGGGGATAATATCTCAGAAGAAAAGTCACATGACTGTGGCTCTCACCTAAGGTCTTTCCCTTATTTTAAGAGTCCAGTTCTCTCTAGTTTTTGCCTATTCTGGTTGCTCTTCAGTGACTTAAAAAAAATTGTTTTTACATATTTTGTTTAGAACTTATAATTTTTTCTGCAGGAGACTGTAGTCTGGCACAACTTGCTCCACTATTACCAGAACTAGAGCCTCTTCCACCTCAAAATTTACAGGTGAAAACCTTTAAAATCATACAAGATAAATCATCTTAAATTGAGACACACATAAAAACAGTATGAAGAAAAAGTCTTTGAGGCATTCAAACCATATTTTATTCAAACTGCTTAATTACTGTACAATGTTCACTCTTACCTCACTAGGCCGATGTGAAATTCCTCACAGTGTTTTCTTCCCACGTCACCTCTTCGACTTCGTCTCCTACCACACTCCCCCTTCATGGGGCTTTCCAAATGCTCTTCTGACTCAGAAGAGCCTTTGCCCATGTAGTTCCTTCTCCCTGACCTTCCTGTTCTAGACCACTGCATAGTTCCTCCCCTCCCCTCCTTTCAGGTTTTGTGCAAGTGTCATTTTCTCAGCCAGAAGTCGTTCTCGGCCTGAATTAAAACTGTACCTCACACACAGACACTCCTACTCCCCTTGTGTGCTTTTAGTTTTCTCCACAGCACTTCTGCTTTCTTATTATCAGTATTCCCCCCACTAAACTATAAACTCCACGAAGGAAGGGCTTTTGTTTTCATTCTCTGGTGTATTCCTAGCATCCAGAACAGTAACTTATATTAATAATTGGCAGAAAATCAGTAAATAGTGCTTTGAATGAACGTTGTTATTGATTTAGCTTCTGCCTCCCCTCAGCCCTGTCCTTGTCTTCACTCTACCTCCCCTCTTCCCTGTCCCTGAATGGAAGCAAGGTACCACTGTCTGGTACCTTATCTCTCATATTTAGTTTTACATTCAGGGTTAAAGATATGGTTTCCTATATAGCAGGTGCTTACTATAATAGGTATTTTAAACAGTTAAGTACTAATTTTTATTATTTATGTATAAAGTACAGACTGCAAAGGTAGGGACTTTCTTTTCCCCTGGTGCATCCCCACTGAAGGTATAAGTACAGTGGGACCTAACTTTCTCCTGAATTAATTTAAGATGATCAGATGGAAGACAGCACTTAACTACCAAGTGACAACCAGATATGTTTTATGATGCTTCAGTCTTCATTAGAGGCATTTACTATAGATGTTTTGCTAAGATACACTACATTCCTGGTTTGTACTCTTACCCTCCACTACTTGGGTCATTGATCCTTCCAAGTGACATATATATCTAATGCAGCAAAAGAAACTGGTGAATGTGTGTATCTTTGGCACAGACAGCGTAAAACACAAATGACAACTAATTTGGGGCATGGAGAAAACAAGTTGTAATCAAAAGACGCGCCAACGATAAAGATGAGACGTGACGGGAGCAAGCAGACTGGAAGCACAGATTCCTAAGGACCTTAAATTTGAAGGAAGTGAGGGCTGCTTTACTTTAGACTTCAAGTAAGGAATCTGTATTAAAAATGCAAGGAAAATCATGAAAATACTATAAATTGTCTGTGTGGATTCCAAACCATGGGAAGAATTAAGAGAGAAATGAAGGAAACCAGATGAAACCAACAGATGGGAGGGGAACAGAAAGCCAAAAGGACAGCCTGAAATAACACGGTAGAAATATATCCAAATATGTCAGTAATCACAATAAATAACTATAGTGGCTTGGAGTAAACTCTAGATAAAATGGTCAAGGAACGTCTCTCTGAGGTAATGACATTTTATAATAATAGCAATCACTTCAACAGAGCTTTATGACATGCTGAGCACTATTCTAAGTGCTTTACACATAGTTTTAATTTAATCCTCACAATGTAATAAAATAGATAGTATTATTCTACTTTACAAGTTAAGAAATTGTGATGCAGAGCAGGAACGTACCCAAGGTCACAGAGCCAGTAAGTCCATGCCCTTCACCACCTTGCTAGGCTCTTTGAAGATACAAAGAGGTGACACCAGAAGGATGAGAAGGAACCAGGCATGTGGAAGGGATTGGGGGAGGGTGAGATACTCCAGGCAGAGGGAAAAGCAAGTACAAGGGTCTCCAAAGTGGGGAAGAACTTGGCTTTTTCAAAGCAAAGAGGCCACTGGGGCTGAATAGTAACGGACAATGAGCAGTACGGCATGAGAATGGATTTGGCAGGCAGTACGGGCCCTATCAAGTAATTCCTCTTGATTGCTTATTATACGTAAGAGACTGAGCTAAACACCTTATATTGACCTTACATTATATCATTTTTAATATAACAGTCCTCCTCCGATCGTGGCCAGTCGCCTGTACCCTCCTCTGTGCTCTCATGGCACTGTGCTACATCTGTACTGCAGCATTTTCCTCAGTGGATCCCGTGAGCTATTGATCGACTGATCAATTTCCTTCCAGTCCAGGCTTCTGAAGGCCAAGGACTATACTGTTTACGTCCCCAGTGAGAGGCATCCTGTAGGGACGCAGGAAAAGCCTACCTCTCCTTCGTCCCTTCTGCTAGGGCCACCATACTCCAAAACCAAGCTGTCCTGGATCCACAAATGGGAAGACTTGAGCTATGCTTTTTCTCCTAACACAACAACAGGGATATTTTTATTTTTATACCTAAGGGACCTTCCAAGAACAGCAGTTACGCAAGTCTCTGTGTATTGCATAGTCCCGTACACAAAGCTAAGTCACCATGTATGGAAATCAACTCATTCCTAACTTTTCACAGTCCAGTGTAACCATGAAGACTTAACAATATTAAAGCCCATTTTTTTCTAACAGCTCAAAGCACTAGAAAATACTGTTCCTCTAATTTTAAAGAAGTCCCTGTAGATTTGGGAGCAGAAAGTATTTATTTGTGTCTATTAACTGAATCATAAGAAATTCCAAAAGGATCAATGATTTGAGATCAAAACTAGTGGTTATAAGTCATGATTCTTCTACTCATAGGGAAGTTTCGTGCTTCTCAGATTCTCTACATTAATGTTCCTCAAAAAAATAACTTTTTTATTTATTTTAATATAAATTTTTATTTACTTAATATAACTTTGTTATAACTTTAGAAATAGCCTTCCAGAGAAAGCAGTGAGTCATGAAGGGAACACTAATGTTTCCATGGGGGTAGGAATAAAATAGAGAATTCACTAATTCAATCCCTGAAGCACAAGAAGTATCATAGCCAGAAGAAAATAAATCTACCAACTCTTCCTTTTCTCATGCCAAAAGGGCTCTGAGGCTCCAACTATGAGGTGTGATTATACACACACACACACACACACACACACACACACACACATATGGTTAATGTTTAAATTTAAAAAAATTATTACAGTAAAAGATACATTGCCACTAATTAGGCTGACCAGATGTTCGTTTTGTTTTTTTTTTTTTTTTTTTTTTGTAGTATGTGGGTAGCTCCCTGGCTGGGAATCGAACCCAGGCCTCAGCACTGACAGCGCCAGCGCCGAAGCCTTAAGCCACTACACCACCAGGGAACTCCCCAGATGTTCCATTTTAAACGGGACAGAAAACAGTGGTACTCTCCCGTTGCAAACGGTATGTGTGGTCAGCCTACTGACACCTTGAATTTAGCCCAGTGAGACAAGGCTGACCACACGTACCATTTGAAACAGGACAGCACCGTTGTTCCCTGTCCTGTTTAACATGAGACATCTGGTCAGCCAACCACTGATTCCCCTTAAAACACCTACCCTCACTTTGAACACACTTATCTCATCACTCTTGCCACTTCCTGAAGCAGCTCTGGAAGTCTTCTTTTGTAGTATCTTTGATGTTGTGGCTGCCTCGATGTCCTGAATCAATTCAAAACATTTACCTTGAATGGTCATTTTGACTTTGGGTTAGAGCCGGAAGTTGCACGGTGCCAGATCCAGTGAATTAGGTGGATGAGGACACATCTTAACTTATTTGGAAGAGATTTATGTTAATGCAGTGTTCGTGGTCCATGATTCACAGCACGCTGTACAACACACCTTCTCTCAACTGTATCTCACAACTGACTGACTGACTGCACCGAACAAGCTGAAGCTTGCCACACACAGTGTCACTAAGGTTCAGCACACCAGTTTCCACATTGAAGATCCCTGCTTTCCATTGGCTAGCACTAGGCAGACGCACTCACCATCACTGTATTCTTTTAGCACACCTCGTGCTCGTTTTCTGCCATGGTTCCCACACATCACCTGGTTGTCCTCCCTAGATGTACTAGCACTCGTCAAGATTTCAAGCTACACACATTCTGAAATATGCATCCTGAAGTCTGGGGTATAATCTTCTCTCTCTTTACTGATACCAAACTAAGTTGATCATCATATCTCCAAGCTCTCAGGTCCATATTACCAGGACATTTCCCACTTGTCAGAATTAAGTCCATAGTTACAGTGGTCTCTCGAAAGCAAAACTGTCAACATGGTCAGAAAGGATGTGTTGAATAGCTTGTTATACCACCAAAGTCCAAAAAATTTCAGCTGAAATCTACCATCACTCATATCCTGCTACTGTCATATTGTACAATGTTAGCAGAGACATAGCCACAAAGAAGTAGCAGAGGGAATTCAAATGGAATGAAGAACTTTACTCACAATCTGGCAACTACCCTGCGTATAACAGAAAGGAGGCTCAGGGGGATGAGATAACTTGTCCAAGGTCATGTTCTTATTAAATGATAGAGTCAGGATTCAAATTCAGATTTGTCTGACAAAAACAATATGCTTATTCCACGTATAGAGGCTGGCCAGGCACTGTGGGAATACTCCTTGGGTTCAAAATCTATTTCCTTTCTTTTCTATGGAAGAAATCTTATCAAATTTCCTAAATTTCCTGTTCCTCAGTTTCTTATTCATAAAATAGAATAAAAGTGTCTATCTTTTAGGGCTTCTATAGAGATTAAATGAAATAATAATTTCTTCTCAGAGCAGTATCTTATATATGTGAATAGACAAATCAACTTATTTATCTATCAACAGGCAAATTTACACACACACACACACACACACACACATGCAATTTTTCTATACATAGGCATACGTTGGAGATAGTGCAGGTTCAGTTCCAGACCACTGCAACAAAGCAAATATTGCAATAAAGTAAATCACATGTTTTTATTTTTTTGGTTTCCCAGTGCATATAAAAGTTATGCTTACACTGTACTGTAGCCTATTAAGTGTACAATAGCACTATGTCTAAAAATGTACATATCTTAAATGTACATAATTTGAAAATACTTTATTGTTAAAAATTCCTAACCATCATCTGAGCCTATTGGAAAAATGTTGCCAATAGACTTGTTCAATGCAGGGTTGCCACAAACCTTCAATTTATAAAAATGCAGTATCTGCGAAGTGCAGTAAAGTGAAGCACAATAGAATGAGGTATGCCTTATACCTATATATAGGTGTGTGTGAGGCTCACAATATATTCTTAGAAAATAATTTTTCTTATCTTCACCCAAATGTGCTACCAACCTCTACCCTCAGAGCCATGGACAGCCTTAGAGAATATAACTTCATAGAAAGTAATGGAATTATCTTATTCCCACAACCAGTCATGCTTACTTTTATTTTTTAAAAAAAGAAAAAAGTTAAGTCTTACCTTGCCTTAAACCATATTTCTTTGGGTAGAAACATAATAAGGAGCCCCACTTAACAGAGCAATGAACTAGGGATGTCTTGGTCAGAAAAGAATTTTCCTCTTAATATTAACTTGAAAAGTCTAAGGATGTTAATATAATTCAAGTCAATATTTAATGGGTATATATTATGCACATGCTCCACAGGTGGTACAAATATGAGCACAAGACTTAGTCTTTGCTCTCAAGGTCCTCATAATCTAGTGAGGTATATACACTACTAGCTCCTTAGCAGAATGTGTTAAGTGTCAGGATGGAGAATTAATCCACATGCTCTGAGACCAGAACAGTGAATATTGCACTTTACTGTGGGGAAAACTTCTGCAATTGATGTGAAGAAGAAGTCCATGTTCTTTACCACCTTTTCTTTTAGAGACTCTGAGAGAAGGGAAGCAGCTCTTCTACTGTTTTGATTCTTTGACTTTACCAAAAATTAAGAGGCAAAAGAACTCGGCAAATTCCAGAGAATACAATCAGAAGTGAATATACACTCTTCTTAGCGTCACTAGTAATATTTTGTATTCTATTTTTAAAGTGATTTAAAATTTGATTTGTATCTATAAGAACAGTACATGAATACTTATTATTGAAAGATGGAGACAGTTTGGCAACTCCTTAAAAAATTAAGCATAGAGTTACCATATGACCTAATAATTGCACTGCATCCTTTAGAAAGAATGGGATGGTAGACTTGTTTCCATGCAACTCATCCAAGCATTCATTTATCAATCACATTAAACTTGTTAAACAGAATATGATATATTCACACAATGGAATGCTACTCAGACATAAAAAGGAATGAAGTACATAAGTGCTACAACATGGATGAAATTGGAAAACATTATGTGAAGTAAAAGAAGCCAGACAGAAGAGGCCATATGTCATGTGACTGCCTTTATATGAAATCTCCATAACAGGCAATTGAGGGGAGAGAGAGTGGTTGCCCCCTGCTTTGGGGAGCTGTGAATGGAGAGTAACTGCTAACGGATACAAGGTTTCCTTCTGAGGTGAGAATGTTCTGGAGTTAGGTAGTGGTGATGGTGGTACAACCGTGCATACACTGAAAGCACTGAATTGTACACTTTAAAATGGTGAATTTTATGGTATATGAATATCTTGATAGTTATTAAAAAAGGAATGGAGACACTATAAAGTTGAAGCCCTTTTAACTATTCCTCCCAATCAAATCCCCACATATTTACCAATATTAGCAGTTTAGTATGACTTTTTTAAATTGTCAAATTTATTGGGATGTCATTGATCAGTAAAAATTACATAGGTTCCTGGTGCACAATTGTACAATACATCATCTATGTGTTGTATTATGTGTTCATCACAGTCAGTTCTCATTCCATCGTCATGTATTTGTGTCCCTGTCCCTTCTCCCCAACCCAGCTCCCCCTTACCCTCAGGTAACTACTAAATTACTGACTATCTTGTTATAATACTCTTGTCCCTCACAATGCCTAGCAGAGGTTCTTGCACACAGCAAGCATTTTAGGCATTTGTTGCACACTGACTTTGTACAAGAATAAAATAATACTGCTTCTTCAGGATAATATCGATCCTTTTGTATCCACCACCTCACAAATTCATTAGTTCAGCATCAGGCAGCTTCACAGGTACAGTTCACATCCACACTACTCACACCAAGTGCAGAAATAAAAGAGCACAGCACTTTACTGGCTCACAGCTCACCCGCCACAAATCCAGTTACTAGAAAACCCTGATATGGACATTCATGCAAATAAGGATGCACTTTGCATCTGTCCCCTTGGTTTACAGAGTTTAGAATAAATACAATTGGGCTTGGCAAAGTCATTATTTCGGAGCCCACAAGAGCAAGGTGTAAATAAGTGATTTCTAACTTGATCAAGTCCAACTTAAATAGAAGCCTTAGACCAGTGGTTTCCAAACTTTTTATACTTGGGGACTGGTGAAAAGAGGAAAATTATTTTGGGGACTGCTAAGGCAGAAACGAAAACCACAGAATACAACAGGCATTTTTAGAGAGCAATATTTGTTTTTTTTCTTTGTATTTTGTAGGGTTTAAAATTTTACGGCACAATTCTACAGCACCATGACACAAGAAGTAACTTGCTTTACACTGACACGTGAGCTAACAATGTACTGCCATCAAAAGGGTGAACCTGTCCCCTGCATAGCTCCCTGGGGGACAGTACATACACAAGGCCACCTCGATAGTATTACCATGAGAAGGGCGCAATGCTTCTTGAGGTTCGAGTCAGTCTTTCTCAAACCACGGCTGGTGACAGACGTAGGCTGGTGGTGACCACGACGCCTCTTGCGCGTGTTCCTCCTCATGAACGGCACTGTACGCTCCACTACGCTGCTACGTGATCCAGGCACGTAAGACAATGGCAAGGTCAGCAAACGTCATGGTGAAATTCCTGGCAGGAAATTTCAGGTGGATCGGACCCGCAGACCGGTGGTGAAAACCACCGCCTTAGACAATCTCAGAAAAGACCTGCTCTAAGAACGCTACAATATTTATTTCTAGTCTTTGTTGCAGAAAGTTTTAATCAGGAGGTACACAAAGTCACAGGAATTAAGTTTTTAACCCACATCTCTGGGCTCTGAGAGGTTCTGACTTATTTAGATTAGAGTGGGCTGGCACTGTATTTTCTAAAGCACCCCAGGTCATCCGGAAACAATGTTAGGAACCTTTAGGAAGAATGGGGTGGAAAACTGGTTTCCATACAAGTCATGTTTAATGTGTAATAGCTGCCAATCAGAAGGCTGGTAGCATATCCTAATTTTATTGCAAAGAAAACTGGGGTTCAAGGACTCACTCAAAGTCAGAAACAAGACTCGGGCAGCACGTCAGAGCCCGGATGATGTCCCCACATCTTCCTGGTACAAACTTTCCAAATCTTCTTCCAGTGCTGAAGTTGTGAAAATGTGACTTTGCAGAAGAAAGCTGATCTACAGTTAATTTTAGGTCATTTTACTTCAGCCTCAGTACAATGGAGAATAACTGTTACAATATTTTTTTAAATGCTTCCTAACTTGTATCCCCTTTGTAGGCAGAGCAGTTTCTCTTCATGTACTCCGTATGTAAAGTACCTCCTTATTTGCAGCTAAGCTTGATTTTGAAAGGAGGATGTGATATGGGAGAAGCCCCAGTCATGAAAGGGGAAGTAAAAGAGAAGCCTGCCCCTTCTGGCCCAAAGGGGAAGAAAAGGGGCAGAACAGGTGAACAGAGGACCCAGTCTTCATTCACATACCCCCTCCGCACATACACACTCCTCACCAAGTTCGTTCAACTCAGGGAGCAATGGGGCTTCAGAAATATTGAGACTCCATCTTCCCAGACATAACATGAAGGTGGGCTTCAGGCTACCAAAGTCCACTCTTCAGCTCTGTGTCAACATGTGGTATGGGATGCGTGCTCGCATGCAGTAGCAGGAGGCGGCAGAAAGATGACCTTGCTCACTCCCTAAAGCGCGAGCGTAACAAACGGGGCATCTACAAGTTGCTAAGAGACTCATGCACCAGCAGAGGTCTATGGGTGGAGCGAAGAATTCTCAGTGTACAGGGACTCTGAGACAAATGTGAAACACCACAACCTCCATGGTGTGTAGCTACACGACTCCCAGAGGATGGCATTATTTACAGCTCAACAGACAACTCCAAGATATATTCCAAGCTAGACAACGAAGCAGAGGACACCACATAGAGAGACTCTTCTCTAACTCACACTAAGACATAGTAAACATTCTTATTAAGCAGTTAGTAATAGGTATTAAGCATCAACTATTTGCCAACTGTTCTAGGTTGACAGGCTTTGGAGATAAATGATGTAGACAAAATTTCTGCCCCGACCAAACAAGATTTGTAGGTGGAGAAAGGGAAGTGAGTGTAACTCTGAAAGATGAAGTATTTACTCAAAGATCTCTGATTAGGAAGTTGCACTTTGAAACGATTCAGAGGAAAGGGTTTATACTGCATAATTAAAAGATTATTATGGCAGTTTTAAAGAAATGGCCTAAAATTATTTGGCGTTCCATCTCCTAAGAGTATGGGAGTCCATGTTCCCTTTCCTTGAATCTGAGTGGGCCTGTGACTCCTTCAACCACTAGAGTTTGGCAAAAGTAACACTGTGTGACTTCTAAAGCAAGAGCATTAAAAAGGTCCATGGAGTTTCCATCTTGGCCAATAAGACATTTACTTTTGGAGCCTCTGCACCACCATGTAAAAAATCTAACTACTTAGTGGCTACCATGTTGGGAGGAAGCTATTTGTAGATGTCCTAGTCAACAGCCCTTGCTGAGTGGAACCTCTGAGTCATCCTAGCCCTGCCTGATGAGAGTTATGTGAGTGAAGACAGTTGCAGATGATTCCAGTTTCTAGAGTTGAGGCACCCCTTGCCATTTAAGTCTTCCCAGCTGAGGTCCCAGATATTGGAAATCAGATAAAGTCCTTATCACGTGCTGTCTGAATTCCTAACCTACAGAATCTGTGAGCAAAACAAAATGGTTGTCTTATGCCACAAATTTTGGGCATGCTTTATCACGTGCAAAGATTATCATGAAGCAAAGGTAAATGGAACAACAGATGGGAACTGTCAGAAAAAAAGTAGATAAGTTATAGAACAAAATATGAAGCTATATTTTCTTTGATTGTCTAAGCCTGGTTTGAGAGAAATTGTTATCCTATCATGGGGACTAAGTAAATTTTAACACTTTCAGTTGTTAAGAATATCCATTTTATCTACAGCTGCTATACTCAGTTATTTGGAAGAAAAGAAGTTGAGCAAGATACCACTCTCTGGTCTAGATTTTCAAAATAGAACTAACACTTCCATGATGCCATTCAGAGTTGTCCCTGAACCTCTTTGTGCCACTTTCTCATGGAGCATGGTACCTCATAGGTATTCAGTAATTTTGCAGAATGAATGACAGGGTCTGAGGAGTCAGGGGAGAAAAAAGATACTCCAGACAAAGCAAAGAAGTGATGATGAGTACAGGTAATGAAGATGGGGTCCTGAGGAGAACAGAGTGGTCATTTGAACCTCAATTCTTCATCTTTTCCCATCTATACACTTTCCCACAACACCCATGTGCTCACAGCTTTGGGCCTTTAGCTAAGCTCTTCTCACTACTTGGAACATTCTTTTCCCATCTGCCTGATGAGCTCCTACTTATTCTTCAAAGCCCACCTCCACTGTCGTTCTCTCTGTTGCTTTCTCTGATACTGGCCCACTCCAAGCAGAATTAATCACTCTGGTCCACTCTCCTGCAACTCTGCATTATATTTATTTAGTAAGTTTAGATGTCCATTTTCCTTGATAAACTGTGAGCTACCAAAGAGCAAGGATGATTCTTACTCATCAACTTATCACCTGCCTGTATGCCTCTGTGCCAAACACTAGGTCAAAAAGAAAAATCACTGCCTTTGAGGAGCCCATGTCATTAAGGGGAGAGATCTAAAAGCACGGTCATACTGCAATGTCCTAAGAGATGCACGAAGGTACGGTGGGATGATGTGGGAAGACTAACCTCCCACAGGAGGAAATCTGGAAGTGGCATGAAGTATAACAGGTGACATTTGAGGTAGGCCTTGAAACCAAATTTAAATCACAAGGCTGCATGGGGAAATCTATGGAATCAAAGCTAAAAAGATCTCAGAAGGGAACTGCTAAATAAGAGGAACCTCTGGTCAGGTCTGGCCAATCTTCTCTTCCTACTGCTGGAGATTCCCTGTTCAAGTTATTCCAAGTTTTGTTTTTATATTACCCAAAGCCACTCAGTTTTCCTAATTCCAAGCATCTATCATTTGAATGAGCAACTCATTAAAAAACATGAGTCAATAATAGATGAAAATGTATTCAAATCAACTGCAGTCATAAAAATCCAAATTAAAACAAAGAATTACCTTTGTACCTGCCAAGTTGTCAAGTTTTTTTAAATTATAATATCTGGTATCAAAGAAGAATCAAGAAAACCAAAACTAGCAGTTCTGAGAGGCAATTTGTCTAAAGCGTTGTAAATAATTGCATCCTCTGAATTAGAAATTCCATTTATAGAAAAATTTGTCCTAAGAATAAAAGTCTTTTGCTATAAAGATCGCAGTGCTATTTAAGAGTGGAAAATAGCAATCGACCTAAGTGTCCAACAACAGAAGAGTCAAATAAATATGGCACTGCAATAGCTAGCAGTTACCATTTATAGAGTGCTTACAGTGTGTCTGACATTATCATATTTAATGCAACAGCAATTTATGAAGTAGTTGTAAGTGAACATTGAGTGGGACTTTTACAGTTGCACCAGAATTGGCAGATAGGAACCAAAGCTAAGAGTAGAGAAGAGGTAAGTTCTCCATAAGGTAAAGAGAGTGCTCAATAACAGGGGCTGGGCTAATTCAAGAATTAAGAAGCTATAGTGTGAGACCTTCCAGTCCAAACATCACTGGTGCCCCCACAGTCAACAAAACAAGAGTCGAGATGGGAAGGGGAAATCTTGAATTCTCTGACCTAGTGGCTAGTGCTATGATTTAGTGTGGTACTCTTCCTAACCCCCACCCCCCAACACACAGTGGGCTCCTCTAAGAGAATTGGTTACACAGAGTAGGGGTGCCACAAATAAAAGGATCAGGACAAGAAATTTTACAAACTGTAATGCCTGGTGAATGTCTGCTCAGGCAGCAGATGTACAGAGCTGCCCTGCACCATTCTGGACAGGGGGAGAGGAAATGCAGTGAGAAGGGGCAGCAATTCTGTTGTCCTACTGTGCATCGTGGAGATGAGTCCCTTGTATCAAGCAATCCTATGGAAACTGCTGGCCTTAAGTCCTCTTGCCAGGTCCAATGGACCCCAGCTATGGGGTACTGAGATAGGGAGAGGTTGGCCTGAAAGAACTTAATACCAGTTTCCTCTCCAGGTCTGCAGACCTAGCCATGGGAGAGCTTAACCCCCAAATTCGGGGTGTGCACACACGGGCAGTGCTGGTCAGACAACCAATAGATCTCATCAAGGAGGGTACAATGACAATTTAACAGACTTATCTCTGTCCCTTTCTCATCCCTAGACACCACCACAACAGGAAACATCTCTCCGAGACTCTGTTTTCCCACCTTCACACTCACCAAATAAACCAAACCTACCCCTCCCCACTTCACGTCCCGAGAGCCACACGTCTGGTCAGGAACAGGGATAGGGAAAGCTTTCAATTAGAGATACTGAAATTTAAAATGGTGAACTTCCAATAACCCAGGCAGACCAGAAGCCTTCAGACTCTGCTCAAGGTGGCATCAAGGGATTTGTCTTCCATAGGGAAAGGAGATTTTGACAAACACACTGGGGAGTTCTGACTGGAGAAAAACAAAAGCATGTTTGCACCCCTCTGAATAAAAACTGTTCAGTTAACTGGTTAAAGTGACCTTATCGCCACTTGAGATGAAAGCTCTGAAAGATTAAGAAACTTGCTCAAGTCCACAAACCAAAAGGGAGGCTTAGTGTGGATACCACTTAAACCTGGATTTTTTAATACAGGGTCCAAAGACACATCCCTAGGGATCTCCAAACCCACCTCAAAAATTATTTTTCAATATTGAGTTTTCATCTCAAGGACAAGGGTGATCTTAAAATGCTTAAGCATAGTCTCAATCAAATGCGAATGATCATCTTACAAGTGAAAGGTGTTCCCTGATTACCAGTATTTGCATTTATAATCTTATTGATATCAAGAACTAAATTTTTAAATATCATACACTAATGACTAATGAGAAAAGACAGAGGTAACTGTGTATATAAATAATGTAGTTATGCCAATTAAAAGCCAAATGGCTTGCTATACAAACCAATGTCACTGTAGTTCAAACACAGAAAAGAATGAAACACAAAACAGAAAGACTCTGTAGAAATAAGGGCCATGTTTACTTTTTAAGCAGCAATTGTTTCAGCAAAATATCCACTGTTGTTAATACAAATTATTTTGGTTCTCAAGTTTTATATTTAATTTGTAAATTTGTTTTGGTTTTATAATTGTAGAAGAGCTATTAAGTATATCCTTATAACATACAGTTTTTGTTTAGACATTTTGACTACATATTAATAATAATAAAGATAATTTAATTCAAAATCAAGAACCTGTAAAAATGTTTAAAGTGTCCTTATATTACACATGCTTGAGAAGCTCTGTCTTAGTCATTCTGTTTAAGCACCCATTAAAAATCATGTCATAGATGACTGTAACACAAGGAAATATTTTTAATGCATTAACTTAAATCATATAAAAGGTGGTACAGTCTTACTCTGATTTTTAAAAATATACAAGGCACATATAAATATAGGAAAAAAGGACTAGGAAATACAATGAAATGTTAATGTTTATGTCATGGTTAAGAGTATTACAGGTGCTTTTTTATATTGCTATTTTTTAATAGTCTGTTTATAATAATATTATAAGAGTGAAATTTTTATTACCAAAAATTCAATTTTTAATAATCTATCCCATGAAAGTTCTCAAAACCTGTTGTTTTTTTTTAATTGCACTTTCAATCCAATTTCAGCTCAAGCTCTTTCTTCTCCAAAAAAAGTAACCAATCCTATTTGTTCAAAATTCAAAAGAGCAGAAAGTCCTAGTCAACCAATACTTTTTGTGCTTTGGGTAACAGGGCTACAAGGATGAACAAAGAACATGGTACCTTTTAAAAGCTGCCAGTCTGGGGGAAGCACAGCATAAACAACAGCTCATCAGTTGTACTAAAGCATAATATCACATGAGTGTGGAGAAGGGGTTCCATAACTCATTTGGTGGAGGGTGGGGCAGCAAAGAGGACACATAAACTGAGTCCTAAGAATGTATGAGGAAAGGGGTGCAGAAAGGTGAAATGGCAGATTACCCAGCAAGTAAAATCTAAACATAGGTCTTTGACACTGAACTCAGTGACCACACTAGACCAAGCTCTCCTGGGCTCCTATAGTACAGGTCTTGGCCATTTGTACCACCTGCCATTATAATCCAACCTGACTCCCCAAGTTTGTAAACTCAGAGCGGAATACTATGCACACTGTAGACTCTGAGTATTTTGTTAATGACAGTATCTTTAGATAGACTACTAATGAGCATTAAACTCAACACACTGTAGCCTCTGTTGGTATCCAAAAAAGTATATTTATGTCTAGTCTATACCCATTTTTCCTCCAGTAAATTTTATCAAAAAGTCTAAAGATCAAAACAACAGACTCATTCCTAGAATCCTTACAGGAAAATCTACTATTTAAGAAGCTCTTGCAAACCTGCAGAGCACGTTCTTCCAAAGCAGGCTAAGGAGAGATACGAAATTTGACAATTAAGTTAGCGAAATTGTCACTGTGCACTTATGTTGGCAGCACCGTACAAACAACTCGGTAAGGTGTCATAACCTTGGCATATCTGTGCTTTACAGTTTTGTTTGTGTCGACATGTGATGGTGTCTTGCTGAGCAGTGTTCATTAATGTCGTTGCATGTTTTTGTGCACCGGGCGAGAATGTCAGAGCTTGAATTAGAGCAATGAATAAACTTTCAATTTCTTGTTAAACTTGGCAACAGTGGAAGTGAAATCAGGGACATATTAGTCCCAAGTTTATGAGGATAATGCCATGAAGAAAACAGCAGCGTACAAATGGATTAAATGTTCTTCTGAGGGGAAAGTGTTACTGATGAAGAGAAGTCAGAGTGGCCAGTAATGAGCAGAATTGACAAAAACATTGCAAAAATTCATCAAATTGTAGTCAAAATCATCAGCTGACTGTGAGAAACATAGCAGACTAAGTAAACATCAATAGAGAAACAGTTAAGAAAATCTTAACTAAAAATCTTGGCATGAGAAAGGTGTGTGCAAATGTGGTCCCGAAGGAACTCACTGGTGAACAAAAATCAAAGGAGAGATCAGGTTTGCCAAGACCTTTGGAGAGGCAAGACAATGTTTTGGGCCGAGTTATCACTGGTGATGAAACATGGGTGTACCAATACAAGCCTGAAACAAAGCATCAAAGTGCACAGTGGAAGTCAGCCAATTCTCCACCACAAAGAAAGTTCTGTCAATCCAAATCGAGAGTCAAAACAATGTTGTTAACCTTTTGTGATATCAGAGGGACTGTTCATTATGAATTTGTACCAATTGGACAAACAGTTAACCAAGTTTACTACTTGGAAGTGCTGAAAAGGATGCATGAAAAAGGCAAAAATGACCTGAACTTTTCACCAACAACTCATGGCTCTTGCATCATGACAACGCATCAGCTCACACGGCACTGTCTGTGAGGGAGTTTGTAGCCCGTAAACAAATAACTGTATCAGAACACCCTCCCTACTCACCTGATCTGGCCCCCAATGACAATTTTCTTTACCCAAAGATAAAGGAAATATTGGAAGAATGACATTTTGATGACATTCAGAACATCAAGCGTCAAAGGACGACGGCTCTGATGGCCATTCCAGAAAGAGTTCCAAAATTGTTTTGAAGGGTGGACTAGGCGCTGGCGTCAGTGCATTGCTTCCCAAAAAGAGTACTTCAAAGGTGACTGCAGTGATATTCAGCAATGAGGTATGTAGTACTTTTTCTAGGATGAGTTTGCGAACTCAACTGTCAGAACTTCGTACACTCATTGCCTCTCCAAAATAATCTTCCAAGTAAACTGTGGGGATAGTTATTGACACCTAACTGAATGCTGTGGCTCATCAGGTAGGGTGAAATGCTCAGATGTTCCACCTGTGTAACAGAACAGGCCTGTACTGTACATAACAGTGAATAACCGGAAGTAACAAATGTCTAACCAGCGGAAATGTGTCACATGACATTTATAAGACTTATATACATGTCTTGGATTTACTTTAAAATATTCTAGCAAGGAAACAGTAAAAGAGATAGATGAAACAAATGTAATAAAATCTTGATAATATTTGAAACTGTGAATTAGTGTTCATTAGACTATTTTCTCTATTTTTGTGTATGACTGAAATTTTTCATAATTAAAAGCTGGAAAAATACTATGTAGAAGTAAATAAAAATATTCACAATGATGGTTTGTATACAAAGTGATAGTTCATGTTAATTATAATCATGTAAAAAACAAATGTGACCAACTCAACAGCATTAAGTACCCACATGGGTTTCTAGATACCATTTTTACTAAAAGAAAAAACTCTTTGAGGAAATGGCAAATTCTAGGTCTGGATAAGAAAATGTACATAGTAAACCTGTGATAAATCTTGTGATACCAGATATCAAAGAAACGGTCAAATATTGGTAAGGTCATATCCAAAGTCCTCAGGAGACCACAAAAATAGGCTCCCACTGACTAAAGATAGCACAGCCCGAGCGAGCATCAATAAGGAATACAAGAGCAACAGATTCAAACACATCAAATATGTATAAATATGTGTGTTCATAATGATACCAAAATGCCCTAATTGATCACTTTGAAGTATATTAAGGAACCCAATCACTATTTTGACAACTGGTAGATAAATAAAAAGAAGCATAAAGCTGGAGGTGAGAGCAGTTGTAAAGCATAAATGACAATGACTATGAAAGTGCCTCGCCCATAGGTGGTGCCTGACAAGTTGCACCAAGCCTGCACCAAGCCCTAAGAGAGACGCTTACACCATCATGCAAAATGCACATAATCTAGCAAAGGGAAAAAGACGGAAGCCCATTGTGACAATGACAAACAGGAAGTGAAAAAAGTGCCATAGAAACAAACCAAGAAGCGGGCTCACTTTGGCGGGGCCTGGAAGATGGGGCACATCTGCTCCAGAGTTACCACTTACTGGAAAGAGTTTGAATTTTAAACCAGCTCCAAAATCTCATACATTGATCTTCACATCCCCTAGCACACACAAATCCTCCTGTGGTTTCCTCTCCCTTCCCGGAAATCAGGAGCTCTTTGAGGTGTTCCTTTAAGGAAAAACTAACTCCCTATAACTTGATGTAATATCTATGACAGCTTGGGAATTCCACTTATTATACATTCGGACCTTGTAAACTTCAGGTCTGGCCCCAATTTGAAAGGGATGCGAAGACACCCAGGCTCACATTCAGAGTGCCTATGAAAAGGTTAACCAATATAAATAAACATGAGCCAATATTTACCTACTCTGGGTAGACACAGTGCTAAGCTTTTTTTTTTCACTTGTTATTGCAGTAAATTCCCAAACCCAGTAAAGTGAGACATAGTACTCTAATTTTATACTCAAAGAAGTAGGCTCAGAGAAACATTAAGACAGGTTTTTTGAAGATAAACAATGTCCACACCCCACTGACGTTTCCTTTGAGGGACTGGCTATCTAAGAGGCAAAGACTTGTGAGTTAGAGTGATGCTCTTCATTAATAAATGTCATCCTACTGTCCAAGGTCTCTTATGGACTATCCCCCTCAGCTCTCCACTTCCTATATAAACCTTTTTTTTGATTTCTACCATAGACTCGTCTACTGTGGCTGGATTTTCACTGCCCTCACATCCCAGGTGCACTGCCCCTTTCCCACTTGAACTGCCATGTTCCTTTCTAGGCCCTAATCTTTTAAGTCCAACTCCCAGTCACACCTCCTTCGCCAGGAAGCCCTTGCAGTTTTTCCCCATGCTCAGAGCTCTCGCCTTCATGAAATCTGCTGCCTGGACCATATAACTCCATATAAGGGCATTGCTCTGTTTCACATGTGTACTTCTGGTCTCTCTAGCCTGCAAATTCCTTGAAGGCAGGGTTGAGTATTGATGCATTCCCTTGGGAAGGGCAAGGGTACAAAATAAATACTTGTCAACATTAATGCAGATGTCGCCAAAAGCCCGCTCAGGAATCTGTGTTTCTCAGCATATCTGATAAATTTAAGGTAATTACATTTCATCATCTCCTTCTAGCTAGAGAAAGGTCAGCTAGAGATAGAAAGCAACATCAAAGTTGTTTCATTAAGCAAAGCAGCAGGCTTGGTTCCTGCTTCGTACAACTTCACAGCCTCTGATCCTTTAGATATCCCTGAGAGAACATTCCATTGTTATTCAAGGCTGTCAAGATTCTAGCCTGTCATTTTTCCTTGGGAGCAGCCTTAGCAGGACCAAGTACTAATCATTAGCGAGTGAGGAATATGGGGTTTTATTAAAACTGTGCTAAAATACATGTAACAAAATTTACCATCTTAACCATTTTTAAGTATATAGTTCAGTGGCATCAAGTCATTCACATTTTTGTGCCACCATCACTAGCATCTGTCTTGAGAATTCTTTTCATCTTGCAAAACTGAAACTCTGTACACATTAAACAATAACTCTCCATTCTCCCCACCCCCCAGGCTGTGGCAACCATCACTCCACTGTCTTTATGAGTTTGACTCCTCTAGGTACCTTGTATAAGCTGAATCCCATAGTATTTCTCCTTTTGTGACTGGCTTGTTGTATTTAGCTAAAGGTCATTGAGGTTCATCCATTTTATAATAAGACCATGCATCAAAATTTCCTTTTTAAGGCTGAATAATGTTCCATTGTATGTATGTACCACATCTTGTTTATTCATTCATCTGTTGACAGACATGAGGGTTGCTTCCAAATGAGGAATTTTGATCCAGTGCTTGTGACAAGAAGCTCAAGAGACTGGCCCTGGGTTAGAGTGGTCTCTTTGATGTTGTGAACACAATCAAAGAACCAATCCAGTGATCTGTTGCACAGAACAGAAAGCTGCTGCAAGTACTTTCCATCTGGTTATCTATGCCAAGAACTGGAACTAGATAGAACATTTATTTAAATACGCAAATAGTCTGTTGGAATAAAGTCCTGGCTGCCTAGGATGGTCTAGAAATAAATCTTGAATTCACCATAGTTTCTAAAAGACCTCCCTCTCCCGTTTTTGTTTTTGTTTTTTTTTTTGTTCCCCAGCTTTATTAAGATATAATTGACATATAACCTTGTATAAGTTTAAGGTGTTCAAAACAACATGTTGATTTGATATACTTATACAGTATAATATAATTACCACTATAATGTTAGCTAACAGCTCCGTATCACATAATCATTTCTTTCTTGTGGTGAGAACATTTAAGAGCTACTCTCTTATCAATTTTCAAGTATACAGTACAGCACTATTAACTATAATCACAATGCTGTTCATTCAATTTCTAGAGCTTATTCATCTTCTAACAGAAAATTTGTACCCTTTGGCCAACATCTCCTCATTTCTCCCCACCCCCTGCCTCTGCCACCATTCTATTTTCTATTTCTGTAAGTCTGGCTCCTTTAGATTTCACTTAAAAATGTGGTATCATGCAGTATTTGTCTATCTGACTTATTTCACTTAGCTTAATGCCCTCAAGGTCCATCTCTGTTGTCACAAATGGCTAGATCTCCTTGTTTCTCATGGCTGAAAAATATTCCACTGTGTGTGTGTGTGTGTGTGTGTGTGTGTATCATCTTTCTCCATTCATCTAGTATCCATCAATGGACAATATAATCCATTGTCCACCAATACAGTCTACCAATACAATCTTGGTAATTGTGAATAACGCTGCAATGACCATGGGATGCAGATATCTCTTGTATATCCTGTTTTCATTTCCTTTGGATAAATACCCAGAAGTGGAATTACCAGATCATATGGGAGTTCTATTTTTAATTTTTTGAGGAACGCCTATATTGTTTTCCATAGTTACTATACCAATTTACATTCCCACTAAGAGCACACAGGGGTTCCCTTTACACCACATCTCTTCTTTTTCATGGCAGCCATTCTCACAGGTGTGAGGTGGTATGTCACTGCTTTTAGTGTCGCTGCGTACACTGTGCAGGGCCTTGCCACTGGCCTCCGCTGTCAGTGGCTTCTCTGGCTAGAAATCTTTCTTCTAGTTATAGCCACCTCCCAAGGCAGCCTTTTATTTCTCTTCGTTGTAGTCCCAGAACTTGAGAGCTTGGCACATAATGGCTATTCGATAAATTATTGAACTAAAGTATATTTGTTATGCTCACATTCTTCTTTGAGAAAATAAGTTTAAAGAGAAATTCAAGGTTAATGGGGTTATAGGTATTTTTATTTATATTTTAATATTGTTCAAATTTTCTAATGATAAGCTGACTTTTCAAAGTTACCTTTTAGAAAAATTTAAGAATAATCTGATCAAGAATAAAGTGGAGGAACTGGTTTATCAGACTTTAAGACTTATCACATAGCTATAGTTATCAAGACTGCACGGTATTGGGAGAGAGACAGACACGCGGGACAACAGAACCCGGAGTAGGTCCACACAAACAGGCCCGACCGACTGCATGACACGGGGCAAAGCTGTTCCATGGGGAGCGTGGCCTTGTCAACTAATGGTGCGGAAGCGACTGAGCACATGGTGCGGGGAACCGAAATCTGTGCCACTCAAAAAATTAATTCAAAACAGATCATGGACTTGAAATGCAAAATATAAAACTATAAAATGTTTAAGGGAAAAAGAGAAAATCTCTGCAACCAGTGCTAGGCAAAGAGTTTTTAGACTTGATCAAAAAGCAAAACCCATAAAACAAAAAATTAATATAAAGTGAATGTCATCCTAATCAAAAACCTTTGCTCTGTGATAAACCCTGTTAAGTGAATGAAAAGACAAGCTACAGACTGGAAGAAGATATCTGCAAACCACATACTTGACAAGGACTGATATCTGGGGCATACAGAAAACTCTCAAAACTCAACAGTTAAAAAAAAACAACAACAACCCATATAGAAAATGGACAAAAGACTTGAAGCCATTTGACCAAAGAGGAAATAAAGATGGCCAAAAAATCCTATGAAAAGATGTTCAATATCATTTTCCATAAGGGAAAATGTAAATTAAAACCAATAGGTGAATGGTCAAACATCCATGCCCTGCAACAGCACTCAGCAAGAGAAAAGAAGGACACGCAACAGCTCTGATGACTTTCCAGATCATGTTGAATGAAGAAAGCCAATCCCTAAAAGTTACATACTGTATGAATCCATGTATATTAATGTAATGCATTAATTAATGGAGAACAGGTTAGTGGTTGTCATGGGTTAAAGATGGGGTAGGGGTGGGATGGTGACTACAAAATGACAGCACGAGGGATCACGTGGTGATAGACGTGTCCTGCATCTTGACTATATCACTGTTAATCCCCTACTGTGACATTGTGCTATAGCTTTGCAAGATATTACCTGTAGGAAAAACTGGGTAAAGGGGGCATGGGATCTCTTTTCACTATTTCTTACAACTAGATACGCATCTACCATGACCCCAAAATTAAAAGTTTAATTAAAAGAACAAAAGCTCAGACACTGGGATAAAGCCAGGTGATGCTGGGCAAGCCACTTCCTTTCTCATGGGACTAAAATGTTTAAATTAATCCATTTCCCATTTATTAAAAAAATAGTGTAGGGGAGTTCCCTGGTGGTGTAGTGGCTTAAGGCTTTAGCGCTGGCGCTGTCAGTGCTGCGGCCTGGGTTCGATTCCCAGCCAGGGAGCTACCCACATACCAAAAAGCAAAAAAAAAAAAAAAAAGTATAGTTCACTGCTGCATTCATTTAATTGGACATAAACACACTCTTTGAAGCTGAAGCAAATCAGAATGGTTTCCAATGTGAAAATAAAATATAAAACCTGTTTTGGGAGTCATCTCTAAACAGAACTTGTCTCCAATCCTAATGTAACAGAAATGTATATGATGATCAGTATTTAATAATTTTTTTCACGCACAGGAATGCTACATTTTCTAGGAACAAGAATTTGACATTTTCAGTGAACAAGAATTACTACATATTGTAAATAGCAACACCACTACTAAAAACAGAATGCTATAAATAGAATGGTGTCATTTGTTTCCAAAGATGATCAATACACTAGAGAGATGCAAAAATAATAACAAAAGTGAGATATTTCATGGCAAACTTTAGAGGTAAGGTTAGGACTGTACTCTGCGAATTATCTTGGGGTAAATGCTGCAGCTGCAAGTGTTATCAGCGAGTATTCTTGGGGCAAATGGGAAATGAGTTAAGAGATTAATGGTCTAAGGACAATGCTTGGCACAGGGCAAGTGCTCACCAGACAGCTATCAAAATGATAATCTTAAGAGTCATGGCAGGGGGATGCAAAAGTGTATAATAAAAGGTACTTAGATGATAGCAATAATAGGTTTGGTGAAAGATTAGATGTGGAACGGTGCAGGATAAGGAGTCAAGGATGATTTGTTTTTTATATTAACTTTCCCCCTTGAGCCACTGGGTCGTCACTGGCACCATTTACTGAGCAGAGACAGGTGAAGAAGAGAGGACTAAGAAGAGTTTAGTTTTCGGTGTGGTGAGTTTATGTTGACTAGGAGACACTCGGGTAGAGATGTCCAGTTAACAACTGCATATGCAAGTCTGGAATTCAGAACACAAACTTGAGATGGAAATTTAACTTGATAATGACCAGCACGAAAACGATAACTGAAGCCAGGAGAACAGACGAGATCTCTGAGGAGAAGAAAAAAGCCTACACCATAGCCACTGTGACTGTACTGCAGCTTAACCTTTAAGGGTAAAAGGGTCAGTGTAGCAAAGGAGACTTAGCGTGGGGAAAGGAGGAAAACCAGGCATACACCGTATCGTTCAAAGTAAGAGGAAGGTGTTTCAAGAAAGGCTGAGTGATCCACTGTGACCAAGCAGTGATGAGAGAAAGTAAAACGAGGAGGGAAAAATAAACCTCTGAATTCAGTGACGTGGGTGTTACTGGCCTTTCTAAGAATAGCTTTGCTGAAATGACAAAGGCGGTTACAGACTGGAGCGGACGCAGAAGGTGCAAGAAATGGTGACAAATATAAACAATCATGAAGAAGTTTAGCCCTAAAGAAAAAGAGCAAGTGCGGTGAAAAGGAAGCAGTGTGTGCGGTACTGAAGGGGAATTTCCTTAAGAGCAAGTAGAAGGGAGAAGCTGCAGATTCATGATAGGGGAAGAGTGACTCCACTAGGTAGGAGAGGACAGAAGTCAGAGCGCCAGTAGCAGGATTAGCTCGGTTATAAGGGGGCCTCGCCCACTCGGAGAAGAGGGAACAAGGAAAGGAGTCACGTGGGTCCATGTGGAAATCTGGTCACAGCATGTGCAGACAGCTGCTCCCTGATAGCTTCAATTTTCTTTGGGAAAGAGAGGCAAGGTCATCTGCTAAGACTGAAGGGCTGGCTTAATGCTTATTCCCAGCATCTAACCCAGTGCCTTGGACCCAGATACTTAATAAATAAATGTATTTAATAAATAAAAACAATGAGTTATTCCTTAAGGCAGTTGTTCATTAGAATCAATACTCAACTTTGGCACTAGGGGGCAGTGCTGCTGCCAATCTTTTTCCCTAAATCTTTCGACTGTGAAATAGAAAATTACAGCAGTGTATGTTATAAAATGTTTTTCCTCAAGAAAATCTGGTTTCAACTTTATATACAGGTATATATGTGTGTGTTCACATGTGTGCGTGCACGTACACACAGACTGAAGCGACGGGAAGATGGTTCTTCTCCAGCCTCCCGCGGCGATCATGCCATGATGCCCCACAGGCAATACTGGCCCTTTGGCAGACGTCGCTTCTTGTAATTCCTCCAGGGCACACAGCAAACACTAAATAGACCTTTTACACTTTCTTATGATAATAAATTAGAAAAGGCTGATGAAAAAAATCCCTAAAGCGAATCCTTGGTAACATTTGCCACATTTTCTTTCAAGATTCCCCCCCTACTCCACAAATTAAGAGGTAGGTTTGTTAAATTCATTTTAAATAACTGTGATCTCTTTTATAAACTGTTTTTCCCCTATTATCTCAGATGCTTGATATATTCTTATAATGAAGATTCATTAATCTATAATACCACATGGTTATTATATTGGGGGTGCCAAAAACACGTATACACATTTTAAGAGACATTATCTATGTATTACTTTTCGAAGTTGAATTACGGTAGCAATGTGTAGTATGATGTTCGCTCAAAAGATGGTGTTCATCAAATGAATGCTGGTGTCACCATGCGACAGGCAGGACAGTCAAAGAAAATGGTGGAAACACGGTTGTCATTCCAGGAGCGCAAGACCATTTGAAGTGGTGTATGAAATTTGAGAACATTGTTTGATTTTTCTCCCATGTTCTCCTGACTTAACACCCTTTGACTTCTACCTATGGGGGACCCTAAAGGATGTGGTGCACCATAGAAAACTGGCTACTGTGGGAGGCAATTGAAATGGCATGTGCAGTGATACAAGTGGACACTTTGGTCAGTGCTGCTCAAGCAACAGTTTGCCGCAATCAGAAGTGTCTGCACACTGATGGTGACCACTAGGAGAACCTCCTGCAATTGCAGAAGTCAAACGTGACTTGCATCCATCTTTTGTTATTGGTATATGTTAAGTATTACAATTTTAATACATATTTTTCCTTTCTTAAAATGTGCATACGTGTTTTTGGCACCCGCTGTACATACCAGAATAAGCAGCAATTTGAAGGTGTATGTTTAGCAATAGGACTGTAAAATACCTCTTCCCTAGTTTGGTTCTAATGAACTTGGGCTTCCAATGAACAGAGGGAAATGGCAGAATTCTAACTTAAAACAGAGTACAGAAATTCTCAATACCCAAAGAAAAGAAGATGTCAATGCAGACGGTTCCTCAAGAGTTTATTTAGGTTTACACAGATTAGCTCAGTTTCAACTAAGGGAACTAAACTTCCATAAAAGGGGAGACTTCCAGTCATACTACAATGGAACACATCAGACCTTAGCCTAAGAAAAGCTGTTAGTTTGGTCAGATGCCTTATAGGTTGGAGCTTCAGGAAGATGGGAAGGAGGCTAAGGTCATCATATGACTACAGGGTGTCCAATATGTACAGGCACACCTCACAGATAATGCACGTTTGGTTCTAGACCACCATAGTAAAGTGAGTGTCGCAATAAAGTTAGTTTCTCAATAAAGCAAATTATAATCTTTTTGGTGGTGAATGCCTTGTCTTCCATTTGTAAAAACGCAGCAGCTGTGTAGTGCCATAAAGCAAAACACAATAAAATGAGGTATGCCTGTATGTCAAATGGGTAAAAGAGGTGCTTGACCTAAAAGCCTCCAAACTTGTATTTTGAACTAAAGTTTTTTGGAACAAAAACACCCAGAAATGGGTCATGGAGTCTGGGTGATTGAGTTGAAGCAGTCATCAGTCAAGTGCAGACACAGTATCAAATTATTTGCAAACTGTTTCAAAAACGAAGTTTCAAGGTTCTCTGGGTTGGAGTTCTTCTTTGACAATTAACAGTTACATTTTTACTGGAAACTTCATTTCACTAGCTGGTATGGTCTTACACTTTTATTGATAGTTTTCAGTAGCTCTTGAGGGCTAAAGATTTTTGTTTTTTATATTATAAAAATATTAATAGTAAATTACTCTTAGTGCAATATGAAAATGCACCTGTCCTAATGAACTGATACAACCCCGCAGAGCAGAAAAGCTTCTTTATTAGTTATTATTTGTCTACATGGACATCCCTGAAAATGAGTTTTAAAACTGAGATGAACACTTCCTTCATCTTTTAAATCTATGTTGACTTCCAAAAGTCCTTTGCTAAATCCTGAGAATTTTTTCCCAGCAAATGATCTAAATAAGAGCTTGATTCCATTTACATACACATACCCTTGCACTGTCCCCAGCAACAACACTTCCTTTGAAAAACAGAATATCACTTCCTCAATCCAGAGGCCGTAAGTCCCTTGGTTCTGATCTGGGGAGCCAAGACAGGAAACTCTGGTAAGTTTCTGCCTCTCCCCCCACGACGGCCGCTGGTGCAGCTGACAGAGGGCAGGGTCTAGTCAGAGCTCCCCTGATGCACTGCAGCTGGAAGGCAGCAGCCAGCACACTCCACGCTGTGGGAACGGGCGGCCACACCACAAGTCGGTGGAACAAGGACATTTCATAGGAAGTGAAGAGGGAAGGGATGGGAGACCTTGGCATGTTTCAGCGACCTTCTACTTTCAAACTCCTGCTAATCGCCCAGAGCTGATTCCAGCCAAATCTCAGTGATTGGCACCAGCTTGTACTTTGACCCCACCAGGCAAAGCCTCTTGTTTTGTTTTGTTTTGTTTTGTTTTGTTGGGGGCGGGGGGAGACCTCCTGACCGCTCAGGACCAGACTGTACCACCCTTCCCATAATGCTAACCGTTTGTCACCTAGAAGGGAGGGAGTGGTTGTCCCAGCAATTTCTGTAAGCACGGTGGGTTCGTACCGTCTGGCAACTCAGAACCCTGATGTCGCTCGAGCCCAGACACTCAGGACTGCACAACACGAAACCAGGGCCAGGTACAGCAGACCGAACTGCAGTGTCACCATGGAAGACGTGTGTGTGGGGGTATGTATATGAGAGACATACAGAATAAAGGGAAAGGGGGACAAACAAATGAGTCACTTAGTAGCAGGGCCGCACATGCCGCTGACGCTGCCCGTGATGCAGAGGCTGTGGACTGGAAGGAAGCGGGCGGCCACGGGAGGGGCAGGCAGACACAGAGAAGGGGAAAGTGTGTGCGGCAAAGTGTGTGCGGCGCCTCGCCCTTTGTGGGGCCGCGCGGCACGGCCCCACAGCCTAAGCCCCCTCCCCCCCGCCCCCGACCCTGCAGGCGGAAGCCGCGCGGGGTTACTACCGTCCCCCGGCCCCGGGGAAACAACTCTTTAGGGCTCCACAAAAGCAATCAATACAAACTTCAATGCCGCATGTAGTTCACAGGGAGGCTGGCTTGAGAGGCGCTGCCGCCCGGCGGCGAAAGAGCCGTAGCCTCCACCTGCCCGCCCGCCCCGCCCCTCGGCGGCGCACCTGTGACAGGTGTGCAGGTGCCCCACACAGACTCAAGGCGCGACGCGCGCCCCCCGTTCCTCGCCCCCGGAGGCCCTGGGGCCCGCCCTCCCCGTCCGCGCGGTCCCTTCCTGAACCCCTAGCCCCTCTGCAGGCCGCAGAGCGCCCCCCGCCCGCGCCCTTCGCTGCCGCGCCCGCTAGCCGCCCGCACTCACATAGCGCCTCAACTTCTTCTCTGGGGGCGATTTCCTCAGCCAGCCGGTGCACACAACGTCGCCGCCGCCGCTCATGCTGCGGGTCGCCTGGAGCCCACCGCGGGGTCGGACGGACAAGGGCGCGGGCGCAGGCGGCTGGGTCAGCGGGCAGGCGGTGCGCAGCTCGCCGGGGGAGGGGAGGGGCCGGGGCGGCCCGCGGCCGCGGGCTGAGGACGAGGAGGCGCGGGCGCGGCTGCCGCGCGCGCGCCCTCCCTCCCCGCGCGCGCCCGTGCGCACTCCCAGCCCGGCTGCCGCGCGCGCCCGCCCTCCCTGCGCGCGCCCGTGCGCACTCCCAGTCCGGCTGCTGCGCGCGCCCTCCCTCCCGGCGCGCACTCCCAGCCCGGCTGCCGCGCGCGTCCTCCCGCCCCGCGCGCGCCCGCGCGCACTCCCAGCCCGGCTGCGGTGGGGGCACCACAGCAGGAAGGGCGGCGCGCGCTCGCCACGCCCACTGCCCGCCGCGCCCCCCGCCTGGCCGCCTTCTCGGAGGAAAACACCGCCTCGAGTGTTTGGACTTAAGAGGCCCGAGGTGCGGGAGGACGCAGAAGCTTGTCGCCGGCAGCGCTCTCCTGCTCTCCCCCGCCCGGCTCCTGTTTTATTCCCGAGTCCGCCAGCAGCATGCTGGGGGGAACAGCCGCGCCCCTAGCAGGAGTAGAGATGGGGGTGGGGTGACGGGCAGGGGCTGCGCGCCCTTGGTCGCCAATCGATTTTTCACAGAGGGTCGTCAGGAAGAGACCCGAGGGCTGCTCGAGTTTCCTATCCATTCCTAGAGTTTCAGGTTTCAGTGGGTCAGGTTCTGGCTGGAATTAGGGATCTTCCCAGCAACAGTTTCTTTATCTCTCGCACCCCCTTGGCGGGAGAAGGAGAAGGAATGATAAAAACAGACTACTGTGTGGTGGGCGCTTCTACATTCCTTGTTTACATGATTGTGTTGAGTCTACAAATTGGGTGGGCAATATTATTCCCATTTTACAGATAGCTTAAGGTCCCGAAGCCTGTACGATGCAAAGCCAAGTTTCTAATTCTGGGGGTGGAGGTGGTTCTCATCTGCTTTTTAAAGTGGGGGAATTGTTTTAATGTGTGTAGATCAAATTGGGGGCATCTTATTACCAGGAAATAAAGTCCAGCTGGCTCCTTCACTTCCCTGTGGGAAAAGCAATTTAGTAAAAGAAAAAGCATGATTTGCAGAAACAAGAAAGCAAAAATGACTCAATGTATTTCATAGTGAATTGGAAGGCAAGGTAGAGTAGAATAAGGAATTAGGGTCCAAAATTCCCAGCGTTCCAACTCGTTGACATAGGTTAGGAGAACTCTCTGGCGTTCACGTGAGAGATGGGATATAATGGTACCTCTCTCACTGCACTGCGGTGAGATTTATCTGAGATGAAGTATTCGTCTGTAGAAGCACACACTAGGCTCCCACATTTCAGGAGGAGGTTGGAAGCAGGGAAAACACCTTTGGTAGGAGTTCTTTGCCACTTACAGTGTACCTTTACAGGCACTATGAAAAGGTAGGCCCTCCCCCCAACTTCTTTGATGAATGACAGTTACCCACTCTACCAACAGGGAACTGTGCCGAAGGCAGGTGAGTGGGAGAATCAGCATCTTGCACTCCCTGTACAACTTCAGAGGAAGGCTGTTTCATTTATGTCCCTGCCTCTATGCAGCAAAGCTGGTTGTTTCAAGCAGATGGACATCCTTCTGGTTTTACAGAACTTGAGAGCTTTTACATTGGGAGGTTTAGAGATCCGCTCCCCTGGTACCAACATTTCACTGGCTTTCTTCGCTATTCAGTGCGCTGCTGGACTGAAAGTAAAGCCAGAACTACCCAGCTATAGCTAGGACCAGAGCTCCCCTCGCCTTCCAATTTAGGGATCCTAAGCCACGGACAAGGGCCACCACCAGATTTATGGACATTTTAACCTCTGGCTTTAAGTACCTTAGAACCCTGTGAGACATATCAAAATCAAGTCTGCCAAATTAATCAGGAGGCAGTGACTCCCAACCAAAATAAAGCAGCTTCTGACTTCATTCACATCTGAGTCATAGTGCCAAGTCCCAGGGATTGCAGAGTCTGAGAAATCTGCATGGTTTGTTTCTATACCCTACCTTTCTCATTACTAAGCTTAGTCTGCACATAGGAGGCAGGACTGCCCAGTGCTGAGGTCCCCGGCTGTACCTTGGTGTGGCTCCAGTCTTCAGAGCCTGAGGTGCGTGCCAAGCCCGGAAGCAGACCTTGGACAGAACGTTCCTGTCTCGGCCTTTACTAAGTCCTCTCCACTCCCTGCTGGGTTTTTTTTTTTTTTTAATATTAATTAATTAATTAATTTTTGAATGCTCCCTGCGTTTCCCTGGGAAGAAATGGAAAACAATTTGGTTTATTTACACGAAGCTAAGCGCCATCTATTGGAATCAGTTGGGATGACAGGGCCCCCCCGCCCACCACCTGCAAAGACATGCACCACTAATCTGTAATTTAGGCAATTTTGATGACAGACCACGGGTATTTCCTGGAGGAATTAATGACCGGATGCAAGGAGTGTTCTGGGTCATTAATTCTATATTCTCATTTAATTCCCAGGAAATGACCATTTTATGGGCAGGGTTTCTATGGAGGGATCGCTGAAGAGATTAGACAAATGCACACCTGGGAGTAAAGCATGGCCACCACATTTTGCTCCCCCACCTCTAAAGCCTGGGCTCTAAAGGGTGCACTGTGGCTTTGAGTGTTGTAAGCAACAGCCTGCATCCGTGTCTGTCTGGGAGTTGAGGCTTTGTGGCCAGCGGCAGGTGCATGGCTGGTGGAACGCTCCCAGGACCGGGCTGGAAGGGCTGGAAGAAGAGCTGTCCTCAACTGCACACCAGGCTGGTGTGATTAATGCCACCCACGCCAGGGTTGACGTCAGTGATTGGACTAGGGGTGGGGATGGATGTTTGTGTCCTAGCCCTTCTGCCTTTTCTCCTCCTCAGTTTAGTTGACAGGTTAATTTCAGAGCTGGGTGCTGCTTGCCAAGGTCAGTGTGTCCAGCTGAGCCACCTTGGCTGGTGACTTTCATGACACTGTCTTTCAGTCATGTTGAGGTTTGCACTTCTTTAACCCCTGGGTGCTTTCAGTCTGCTTGGTTGCCTCCACCAAATTACTCTGCTCTACTCAAATCAACTTCTGGCATTGGTTGGGACTGAGATCTGGAAGTGGGCTGGGGGTGTGGTTCAATACCTAATTGGGTTTCCTCCCTGTCTGTGTCTGCCAACAGTTACTTGACATTACACCCAGTAGGAGACATTTTAGAAATAAACTTTCTTAAAGAGAAAAGTCTGAGCAAGTCCAGCTTCCTAATTTTCCTTTGTAAAGAACCAGAACCTGTGCTACTTACTTTGGGGCTGTTGGGCTCCTGGGACATTTCTACTGACAGTGGTGGATGGAGGTGGTAACCTCAGTGTTCACAGATCATGCTGCAATATCCGTTATCACGTTCTCCCAAGAACAAAGACTGCCAAGGTCCCTGGGAAGTGCCTTAGCGCTCCAAACCACTTCGCGTGATGGCGCCTTACTTCCTTCAGGGGCAAACACCTGCCTTAAGTTGATCTTGAACATAGGTCAAGCCCTGCCTTCCCTAAATCTCACCATCCCCATTCCCCAGCATAGTTGTTCATTATTTTCTTAGATTCACACTGCACCAATATAAATTGGGTTGTCACACTGTACTGCAATTATGTGTTTCATTAGCGCCCCCCCCCCCCCGCATGGTACCAGGCACACAATAGATGCTCATTAAATGTTCGTTGTGAGACTGATGGAATGTGGGTGCTGTGGTCCCCTGGAGCATCCTAAACTGTGATCCGTTCATGCCCCAGAATATCTGTGGAGACCTTTATAAGGAGCTGGAACCCGTCTGGTGGGAAGGGCTGAACAGGTGGAGGTAATGTAGTTTCTCTTCTCAAAGGTTGTTGAGTAGTTTAAAAAACAATGGCTCCTTAAACCTTTGGACTTCGAGCTCCAGAAAGCTAACTATGTTAACCCTTGGTTTCCAAACCCTGACACCAGTGTACAGACTACCCAGATACCCTCCTCTCTGGGACTACGAATTAAATCATTTATGGTTTGTCTGATATCTGGCTTCACTGTGACAGTCCTAGAGGAGCTCTAGCACTTAACCCCTTGAACCTACACACAATACTAGCAAAGCTGGAAAAATCAAGTCCCTTGACTCAAAGTGGGTTTCATCCAACAGCTGACCAGAAACACCATTTTCTTCCGCACTGAATACAGCATGGTGGCTGTGCAGATGACTAAGTCTTTGTTTTACTGGGAATCCAAGGGCCACTGAAATCATCCTCTCTCTCTAATTCTGCCAGAGTTAACCAAGGTAACGTCTGGCTCATAGAGCCAGTGATGTGCCGGTAAATATTTAAAAATCTCTGTCCCGTGGTGGTCGTCTTGATTTGTAAGATGTGACAATTTTTGTGGTAGAAATACTACACCCTCCTCACCCCACTCCCACCGTCAATCTTTTGACTTCCTATCTTTGAATACAGAGCTAAGAGACCCAGGAATACACCATTATTTAGTATTCTGAAACATAAATAATACCGAGCAAAGATGACAGCAAAGTGCAGTAAAATAATTAGTAACTGATGAGTTTTAGTTTATTCCGTTTTTAATATAATTTATTTAATTGTAAGTTTATGTGACTTAATTTATAAATCAAGATATTATTCGCATACCATAAGTCACCCTTTTAAAGTATACACTTCAGTGTTTTTTCAGTATATTCACCAAGTTGTACAACCATAATTGTTATCTAATTTTAGAGCATTTTAACTCAAAATGAAACTCAACATCATTAATAGTCACTCCTCATTCCCCCAATCCTAACCCCTGGCAACACTAATCGATCTACTTTGTCTTCTAGACATATAATCAAGAGTCATACAATATGTGGTCTCTTGTTTCTGCCTTCTTTAACTTTGTTTAATTTTTCAAGGTTCATTCATGTGATGGCATATGTCAGTTTTTCTTCATTCGTTTTTATGGCTGAATAATATTCCATTGTATGGATAAAAGCATTCATCAGTTGATGGACATTTCAGTCATTGCCACTTTGTGGCTGCTATGAAGAATGTTGATAGGAACATTTGTGTACTAGTTTTGTGTGAACCTACATTTTCAATACTCTTGGGTATAGACTTAGGAGTTGCATTGCTGGGATCATACTGTGACTCTGTGTTTAACTTTTTACCCCACAGCGGGTAAATCATTTAAACTACGACCAGCAGTGTATGAGGGCTCCAATCAGTCCACATCTTCAATACTTACTTTCCATTTTTTAAAATTACAATTTAATTTTAATAATGTTATTATTTTTTTTAATTCTCACACTTCAACAATCTACTCTCAGGGGCTGGCCTAAGCCCGGCCAGCACATGACTGCATGCAGCTGACCACAGAACATCCCACCACCCTTCACTGCAGTCAGTTCCACCTCTTTCTGCTGACAGGAGCAATACTCAACAGATCTGGACTTCCTTCTTCATACATTCTTCCTATAGAAACCAAAACAGAAAGTCTCAGGTTTCCTTCTCTTTTGGAATTAAGAGGATTTTTTGATTCTAGAGAGTTCACAAGGTTTTCAGCTGGCACCAAGCACTCTGGGAAGAACAGTGTTTCCCTTCTACCTTTGTGTTGAGAAAAATAAAACCCAAAATGTATCTTCCTGATGCTCAGATGTATCTTCTGGATGAGCTCTCAAACAGTTGCTTCAACAGGGCAAACAGCTGTGGTCTGTTTCAACATAATTTGATGTAATCAGGGTTAATTTTGATGATGCAGTAACTCTGAAGGCTGTTTTTTAACTGGATTACTGTTGGGTCAACAATCATGTGGTATTACACTTAGTGGCTGAAACAAAAGCCAGAATTAAAACAGCTTCCCCTCAATCCCCTTCTAAATGACAGCCCCACTGGGATAAGAAGTTAGGAGGCACATTTAACACAATTAACTAAAAAAGGAAAGTAGTTGCAGTCAAATTACATGCAAGCTTCTTCAAGGTCCATAGTATCCACTCAGAAAAGAGCTGGAAACTTATTATTTTGTTGTTGTTTTTCTAGAATGGTTAGAAATATGTTGGGAGCAATCATTATAACTTAATATTTTCATAACATTCTAGGAAAAAAGCCCTAAGATTTTCCCCTGAAATTTTCCTGAACCAAATAAATGATTTTAGCAGTCCACAGTTCCCTCTTTTCCATGTATGTTGTTAAGATGATGAGTTTAAGTGAGGTTTAAATTTAGGGGTGGCATGCCAGGGTTGGATGAATGTGGCACACAGAGCTCTACACACATTTGGAACTGTTTGGATGAGCAGTAGCTTTTATCTTGCTTTGATAAATTTGACCATCATTGTTTATGGGGTCTGGGCTGCTCTGGGTGCCCTCACTTTTTTATTTAGTCTGTTCTAGTTTTTGGTTTTGGCTTGTCTGAAACACAGCTAGGGCCCATGACAAAAGCCATTCTTATATAGTTCTGGAAAGCAGAATCTTCAAAAATAGATGTCTTGGGAAGCTGCCAAACATGTTGGTTCTTCAAAACCTCTCTAATCCAATTTTGTAATTCAAAAAAGGTCTGATGTGTGTCCAATCCCCTCCATTCATTTCTTTTCTGTTTTTGTGACTTAGGGGATCAAGAAACTTGAAAAGCGAAGAAGTCACTTACCCTCCTATTGCATATTATTTATCAGCAATTCCTCATCTAAATTATTTCCTGATTAACATATTCTGGTACAATATGTGAGTGTGACTAAAAGGTAATATGACTAAAAATAAACATCATGAGAATTCTTTCCATAACTCAGATAGTGTGTATTAATATCTTTTTAGTTGCAAAAGGCAATAACTGTTTTAAATTCACTTAGGCCTAAATAGGGAATTTATTGGTAGGAGAATGATGTGCATCCCATGGAACCAAAGAAAAAGGTGAATAACCTGGCCTCAGGAAGGGTAGCGACCAAGGAATAAATACAACAAAAACTAGGCAGCCAGTTTGTAAGTGCATATCTGTCTGTCTGCCTGTCTCACTCTCATGGGTCAGGGTTTCTCTTCTCTGAGCATTTCGCCTGCCTTTCTCTCTCTCTGCAGACTGCTGTCTCTTCAGGTACATGACTGCCCTGCAGCTCCTGAGTTCAAACAAGCAGTCCAGACTCTCTAGTTTGTCAACCCCAAATTTCCAAGAGAAAATGAGACACTTCCATTTTTGGGTCTGGTGTCCACCCCTAGTCCAGTCAGCGAAGGAAGCGGATGTCCCCAGGATGTCAGGTGGGGATGCAGTGGCTAAGATAGGGGTGGGGAAATTCTTAGAGAAGGGATGGGTCTGAGAGCTAAGTAGACACCCTGGAAGGTGTTCATAGAGACATGAAAACCAGTCTCGTTTCTTTCAGGATATACTGAATATCTATAATTTAAAACTCTGAAAACGCTGAGAATGGCATATATTTCTATTCAAATACAAAACATACTTATATTCAAATACACGTTACTTAGGAAAGATTATTTATGTACTCGTTATTCAATTCTCAATAGGATTTTCTAAGAACCTATGATCCCGAGGTCAGTGTAGGAATACAAAGAAGAGTAAGTCCAGCATCTTAGGTTCAGGGTCTTTCTGGCGGGAGAAATAGGTAGCCAGATGTCTGCATTAGTATATAAGCAATGTTACAATAGAGGTATGTTTACAGGATTGTGGGAGCACAGAGAAATTAGCAACCAACTGTAGGGGGACTGAAACTGTAAGGGCTTAGGTTTTACTTGTTTTCGGGTGCTCCAGAGAGCTAGGCAAACAGTGGGCATCAATTAACATTTGCTGAATTAGATGATGTAAGCAGTAGCTATTTCAATTTGGAGGCAAGAAACTTGTTTAGATTTAGAGTAAGATGCAGAAAACCACTAACTGAAAATCTGAGCAACTCTTAAGTTGAATTTCTTGCCAATAAAATATTCACTTAACAAACCTTTACTGAGCACCTGCTGTGTACAAGGCGCATGGCTAGGTGTTGGTTATACAGTCTGTCAGAAGTAATGCCCTTTTTTATGAGCTGGTAATCTATACCAAACTTATTATTACAAAATCATAGCATGTAATTCTGTAACATAACACTATTTTAACTACTTTTAAAAGGGCATTACTTGGGCTGGACCCTGTACCATGATGAATGGTATAGTGAGGGTCTGTAGAAGCACTCTACTGGGTCACTACTTTAGAAGCAATGCTGGAGAGATCCCTAGAAACACACCTTCAGTAACAGATCATAAAGACAAATATAATTACTTTTCATTCCTTTTTGTTCTATGTTAGGCAATGACTCCAATCCTGGAGTTATGCTAAATGGGCTAGTTGAAAAATTTATGAAGTATTTCAGACACACAAAGAGGGAGAAGCCAGTTTGAAAATTTTTGTTTTAAGGAATAATTTCACTTTTGTCTGATGGACATATTTCCTTTTTTGGGAGACACCTCAATGATACCCAATTCATTTCAGAGTCATTTAATGAGTACCCACTATGTGCCAGATACTCTCCAGGGCACTGCAAATACAAAGATGAATGCACTCTCCTCTCTGTTCTCATGGAGCTCATGTTCTGGCATAGAAGACACATGACACAACATGACCAGAATTTGCATATGGTTCTGAGGGAGCAGAATGAAAGTAGGGAGTCTGGAACTCATTGTCCAACACTTGGTATCTTGAAGTACAAGTAAAATAAACACTAACACTAGTAATATAAACACGTGAAAATGGAGAAATCTTAGCTGCACTTTGGAGTGTCATCACTCCTAAAATAAAGACTGACAGCCTCAGACAGTGTGATTAGAGTTGTAATATTTTAATTCTGGGTGACTAAGAGGCGACAGGTGTGTAGCCTGAGAAAGCCACCCGAGCCCACTCACAGACGTGTGGAAACAAACAGAGCTGAGTCAGGGTGCAGGGTATAATCCACCTCGACGGGCAGGGCACGAATCTGGTGGTGGCTGCTAACCCCTGGAAAAAAGCTAAATGACAGTCACACATAAAGACACAAAAGTTTCCACATATTTTTGTGGTTGCGGATCAATGAATAGCTCACTCCTAAGTGTTTTGAGAAACATTAGCCATACACAAGAGCCTTCCAGGATAAGTTAGTAAACTAGATATAAGTTGGTTTGGTTTTTATTTCAATACAATTGACACCCCTGGTTGGGGGTAGGGTGGGGAATGGAAGGGAAGCATCTGGATGTCCATATGTTATGGGGCACAGGTGGAATCAGAGTGGGAGAGAAACACAGGCACCGAGAAAAAACAAGGGAGAGGTGGTGGGGGAGAAAGGCGGGGAGGAAGAGACCAAGACCTCGAGGTGTGGTGTTCCACGCTGCGCAGCTTCCAGGGCTGTATCTCTCTGCAGGCTGGCTTTCCCATTCTGGATATAAAGGCACAAAAAGCAGCTCAAAGGTGCAGACAGAACAACCAGAGTCTTTTCTTCAATGAGCAGATTTGTGTTATCACTTTTTTTTACTGTAAAAATATTAAAACCTCAGTGAAAATTTCCCACAGTGTGGAATTAAACCACCTACATTTGAATCATTAGACTAATCAGGGTAACTGTGTAAGAAGCACAAATTATAGGCTGTCCCATCCCAAACCTACTGAGTCAGACTTCATGCAGCGGTTCTCAACCTGTGGGTCGCGACCCCTTTGTAGGTCAAACGGCCCTTTCACAGGGGTCGCCAAAGACCATCGGAAAACACGTATCAGATATTTACATTACGATTCATAACAGTAGCAAAATGACAGTTATGAAGTAGCAACGAAAGTAATTTTATGGGTGTCACCACAACGTGAGGAACTGTATTAAAGGGTCACGGCATTAGGAAGGTTGAGGACCACTGCTTTATAGGGTGGGATCAGGTAATCTGAATTTATCAGGTCATTGTTATACACAATAAACTTTGCAGGGAGTTCCCTGGTGGTGTAGTGGCTTAAGGCTTTGGTGCTGGCACTGTCAATGCTGTGGCCTGGGTTCAATTCCCAGCCAGGGAACTACCCACATACAAAAAACAAACAAACAAACAAACAAAAAACCAACCAAACAATAAACTTTGCAAAGACTGTAGGACATGGGAGACCTTGACACATGGGCATATGCCCTATTTCTCTTTGTATCCAGAAGCTAACACTGGATCCAGCACAGTGAGTGCTCAGTAAGTTTGAACTGAGCTGAATACATCAAAGAGATCTTTAAAGAAAAAGTGACTCAATCCCACTGCTTGAAAACAGCTGATTTCATTTCCCCCATATGCTTCTAGTCCATGTACATAGCTTTTCTACCATTGTAAATGCAAACTACAATTACATTTCAACACATTTTCTTTTATAGTTTTTAATGGCTGTAAAATATTTCATTTGATCCGCAATAAATATCTTAGTTCATACAGATTGCGAATTTTGTAAAAGTTTCCTCTACAAGGTTTTACATTTGCATAGTGCTTTTCAGTTTATGAAACCCCTTCACACACTCTTCACTGTTTCTCATAACACTTTATTAGTCTGCCAATCAATTTCACGAACACATCCTAGAAAAGGTGCTACATCCCTCATTGCTAAATATCACTACGGTCACCTTCGAAGTACTCTCCTTTGGGAGCTATGCTCCTACACCAGAGCCCAGAGCCTAGGACACCCTTCAAAGCAATTTTGGAATGCATTTTCTGGAAAGGCCATCAGAGCTGTCGTCATATGACCCTTGATGTCCTGAATGTCATCAAAATATCTTTTCAGTACTTCCTTAGAAAAATGGCACTGGGGGCCAGATCAGGTGAGTAGGGAGGGTGTTTCAATGCAGGTATTTGCTTACTTGTTAAAAACTCCCTCACAGACAGTGCCGTGTGAGTGGGTGCATTGCCATGATGTAAGAACCATGAGTTGTTGGTGAAAAGTTAAGGTAGTTTTTGCCTTTTTCACGCAGCCTTTTCAGCACTTCCAAATAGTAAATGTATGCAAACGCAACTGAGGCCAGGGAGGTTTGCACTGGATCTGGGCAGACTGAAGAAAAATCAAGGAGCTGCAGGCAACTTAAACATAACCTTTATTCCAGAAGCAAAGCAGCAACAAACATGGCACCCGGGAATTCTCTCTCAATAGCTCATAGTTCCCTCCTGGAGAGTCCCATCCCCTTATATAGGCAGGAGAGCAAAAGTGGCAGGCAGCCAAGAAGCGAGCTTATAAGGTGCATAAACAACAAAAGGGCTGCCACCTGGGGAAGTGCAAGTCGTGGTTACATAACAGGTGGAAACTCAGCGAGAGAGCCTGAGTTACTCCATTTTCCCCATACTCCAGCCTTAAGTGTTTCTCGCCTCACAATGTACACAACAGACGTCTTCTGAGATGTTCTCTGTGTGAGGAGTGTGTTACGTTGCATCCAAACACCACAGCAACAATGCAGACTACAACAACAAACTACAATAGCACAAGTGATAGTAAAGAGGGTAATCAAGGCAACATGCCATTTATTAGTGAGAGGAACCCACCATTATTAGAGGGAATCCTTTGTCAGGCACTCAATGTTTTGCGTTTCTGCAGCTAAGGCTTTTAATGTCTAATATTATGTTGTTTATCAGGGATACATATGCAACATTTGGTGCCAATCGAGGTACAAACCCCTCCCTGGAGGCAGTAAAAATATCTAAGGTCATGTGATTTTGCAACACAACTTTGCCTATCTGATACTTTTGCATTTAAAATGGGTAATGTGCTGTGGGTGTCATTAAAGGCATGAGCTGTATGCAAAGCAAGGCAGTTATCTCTTGTTGACTTACTATGCTAGCTCCTTCAGGGGAAAATACAGCCCATGGGTAGAACCACCATGTAATGCATTTTACTCTATGGTGAGCTTTGAATTCGTGCCACCAATTACTGGGTTTATTACCCAGAGTGGGGAGGGCTCAGCCTGGACATACATGGCAATCCCCAGGGACATTGGCCGGTCCAATTTGCAGGCAGGTAGGGCCAGCTGTGCTGCCCGCACACCTATAAGCTCATCCACGGACACAGTAAGTGTTATAGTGGCTGGGGGTATGGCTCCAAACCATAACTGTGTCCCCCAGGATTACCTCACAGAGAGAGGGAGTCCAGTCCATATTTATACCTTCCTCTAGTATACAGGTTATGTACACTGGCGCCTTAACAGAAAATTCCACAGCTTCAGCCATGAGCCATCCTAGGCTGTCCCATATAGAGTAACCAAGCCAGGGCCGAATCTTGTGTATTTGCCACTTGGTTGTGTTCCATGCAGGTATGGGGTCTTTAGCAGTTCAGCAGCAGAGCCAAGTCCAATTCTGCACAGTAGCTGGCTCTATCTTCCATGGGAGGTCACCAGTTGTGGTGAGTGGCAACTCGATAAGCATGCCCACTGTTTTTCCATCAAGGAGTAACAGACCTCAGGCCCCTTACATAATTGGGACCAGAAGCCTTTGGTCCACTGCAAGTGCTCAGAATGCTGCCACAGGCCCCAACCAAAACTCTCTGCACTGGCATGTACATCCAGCTCACAAGGCGGGGCAGGGTCAAACACATGCAGAGCTTGAGCCACTTTAATGGTGCACTTGGAGGAATCAAAGGGCACAGGGGCCCCATCCATCCACTCCCAATGAACCCCTTTCCTCACCAAGGAATACAAGGGCCTTAGCAGTTGGGCAAAATGAGGCACAGATGCTCTCCAATATCACAGGAGTCCAAGAAAAGTTTGCAATTGCTTAACAGTGGTAGGCACCAGGTAGGCTTAGATCTTATCCATAACCGCATCAGGAATCACCTCCATATTACCCGACCAAACAACCCCCAAGAACTTGACAGACAAGCCAGACCCTTGCAGATTCTTGTCATTGAGCACCCAAACCACATGTTTTCAGGTGGGTTAGGAGAACAGCAACAGCAAGTTCAATATCTGCAAAAGAGTTCCTAGTTAGCATGATAGCATCAATGTAATGGTACAGGTGTACATTTTCAGGACAGGACCATCATGCCAAGTCTGCCATCACCGGTCATGGCACAGTGTGGGCCTATGCAAGTACCCTTGGGGAAGGACCATAAAAGTCCATTGTTGGCCTTCCCATGTAAATGCAAACTGGTCTTGGCTCTCCAAGGCTATGTCAATGGAGAAAAAGGCATTAGCAACATAAGCAACAAAATGGTAGGTCCTCAACTCCTGACTCATGCAGTCCATCAGGTCTGCCACTGACGGGACCACTGCATGCAAAGTGGCACTACCTTATTCATTTCCCAGTAGTCAACCGTCATTCGCCAGGTGCCATCTGGCTTCCTCACTGGCCACACTGGGGAGTTATATGAACTGTGTGTGGGGTGTACTATCCCCACCTTTTCCAGCTCCCGTTATCTCCTCATGCGCCCCCGCCCCTCCCCCTGCCGGCAGCTCGTACTACTCAGTGTGTACAATCTCTCAGGGAGAGGGTAGCTGCAAAGGTGCATGTGTGGCATGTCCCTGCACCACTGCCTTCACCACCTGCATTCAGAGGTGAAACTCTCCTGCCGTGGTGTTCAGCCACAGCCCTTGCAAAATGTCCACCCCTAAGATATACTCAGGGATGGATGACACATAAACCCTATATGTCTGTGGCAGCAGATGGCTTATCCCCAATGGGATGTCTGTGGGTTCACTTAAATGCTCTGACCTCCATAGCCATCAATGACTACTGGGGCCAGAGAACTACTCTGAATTTCCATATAAAACAGAACATTCAGCACCTATATCTACTAGGGCAACTTGAATATTTTGTTTCCTGTAGCCACCAATGACTACTAGGGCTCCTTAGCACCTCCTCCCCCCAGCCATCACAGACTGCTAGGGCTTCATTGCCCCCAACAGCCCTCACGTATTGTTAGGGCTTTGGGCCTCGCACCCCTTCCAACCCTGGCTAATACCAGATGCACCCACATCTGGGTCCACGTCGCCCTTAGGGGGTCCATTTCTCTTGGCTGTTGGTGTCTTCTTGGCTACCATATGAACATCTTTTTCCTTGCACCTTGTCTTGGCCTCCCCCAAAATTGCTGCCATCATAGTGGCCTCATTAATGGGGCAGTCCACATAAGGGGCCAGGATTGCCACAAGAGATCTGAACAGGGAAGAGGGAGTGAAATGGCTCTGGGTCTCCCTCCTCCCCTGAGGAGTCCATCACAACAGGGGTAGTTCCTCCTCCTTCCCTGAGGAGACCGACATAACAATGGAAGACCCCCACCCCTGACCCTGACTGCAAATGCCAGTGTTCTTTCTCCAGGAGCTGCCTAGTTTCCTCTACAGCCTACACCTATGTCTTCATCAGGTCCAGCTTGGTTTGGAGTGCCAGAATTTGTGCTGCTTCTTAGAGTCACCTCTGACTCTGCCCACTATGCAGTAAGAAAGCCACCCCATAGCCCCAGCCACCATGTGAGAGCTTGCCTTGTCAAAGGTCTCTCCCAGTGCCTGGAGAGCCTTTTCCACACAAACAGGCTTCCCATCCACTTCAGGCCACCCCTGAGGAGGTGCCCAAGTAGAGAGGAGATGTGCCACAGAGTACCACATACTCATGGAAGGTCACCCCTCAATCCTACCCTCCAGCGGTGCAGTAGGTTCCATACCTGTCTGCAGCAGATCCTGTTTGTGACGCCAAATGTATTGCAAAGGACCAAGGCCAGGGAGGTTCACAATGGATCCGGGCAGACTGAAGAGAAACTGAGGAAGTGCAGGCAAATTAAACATAGCCTTTATTCCAGAAGCGGAGCCGCAACCAAATGGCACCCGGGAGCTCTCCCTCAATAGCCTACGGCTGCCTCCTGGAGAGTCCCATCCCCTTATATAGGCAGGAGAACAAAAGCAGCAGGCAGCCATGAAGTGCGCTTATAAAGTGCAGAAACAACAAAACGGCTGCCACCTGGGAAAGTGCAAGTCGTGGTGACATAACAGGTGCGTGTCATTCCGGCAGAAGCTCAGCAAGACAGCCTGAGTTACTCCATTTTCCCCATATGAACTTAGTTGACTGTCCAGTTGGTACGAATTCATAATGAGCAATCCCTCTGATATAAAAAAAGGTCAGCAACACCATTTTGACTCTTGTGGACTGTGGAAATTTTTTGGTCATGGAGAATTGGCTGACTTCCATTGTGCACCTTGACACTTTCATGGTTACAGGTACACCCATGTTACATCACCAGTGATAACACAGCCCAGAACTTCATCTCGCCTCTCCAAATAGTTCTGGCAAACGTCACCTCTCCTTGGCTTTTGTTCCTTGGTGAGCTCCTTCGGGACCGTTTTTGCACACACCTGTCTCATGCCAAGATTTTCAGTTAAGATTTTCCTGTTTCTCTATTGATGTTTACTTGGTCTGCTGTGCTTCTCACAGTCACCCAACGATTTCGACACACAATTCGATGAATTTTTTCATCAGTTCTGCTCCTCACTGGCTGCCCTGACCTCGTCACCAGTGACACTTTCTCTTCCCTCAGAAAAATGTTTAATACATTTGTACACTGTTTTTTCCATAGCATTATTCCCATAAACTTGGACTAACATGTCCCTGATTTCACTTCCACTCTTGCCAAATTTAATAAGAAATTTAATGTTTGTTCATTGCTCTAATTCAAGCTCTGACATTCCTGTGACAGCACACAAAAGCACACAATGAACACACTCAGCAAGATAACGCCCCATGTTGACATGAACACAGCTGTGAGACACAGATACACCAGGGTTATGAAATCTTAATGAGTAGTTTGTACGGTGCTGCCACATACACGCATGGGGGCAAGTGCACGCACTTCACTGTCAGACCTCATGTTATCCTCATTTTGCAGACACGTATACAAACTCAGAGATAAAATAACTTGCTCAAGTTTCCACAGCTCCAAAGTAGAGTGTGAGACTTAAACCAGAGTCTTCTCCCTCTACTTCTATTACCCTTTCCAAGATACCAAACATCCGGCCCATTTTCTGGCAGGACTATGACCCAACAGTTTCCTAATGCAAAAACCTAACATAGAATGTGAAAGATGGAAATTACATTGAAAGATATCATCGGCCAGCCACATCCTAACTGTACAGGAATCAGTTCCTACCTTTGGGGGCTCTGCAAATATGTGTTGTTAGTGGAAATCTTCAGTGAAAGAATTTACTAATCTTTAACCCAAGTTCATTTCTGCAATCCCCAAATGAAGCAGGTTGGGATGGCCCTGAACATTCTAAAACTGCAATTAAGATTCTTCAGTAGTGTTATATGTACAAGAAGAAAAACAACTACTACAAGCTATATGACAGATGGGAAGTAGGCATGGAGACTTCAAAGCTTTTTTAATACTAAGACTGGTGGTATCACAAGACACTGGGTGGCAGCTGAGTAAATAGTGGAGGGAAGCATTCCTTTACCAAGAGAAAGGCCCACTTTAAGGACACACTACCTGACCAATAACCTAGTGGTGTTCAGCTCTCCAAGGCATGGACAAATTGCCCAACTGAGCAGTTATAGAGATTCTATTCTGGAGAAGAGAAGGCTGGGAGAAGAAAAAGTGTCACCGTGTTTCTAATTTATTACCTTCACATGCCATGGAGGGGCAGATTTTTATTACTATCAGGTCACAATCAGAGTTCTCCAAGAATAAAGTTCTCTCTTAAGGTTAGAGTTCCTATTCACTGAAGGGACAGTGGATAAATTACTAGGAACTGGGGGAAATATAGAGGGTAGTTTATACATCATAGACAGGGGAAGGGATATGATCTCTTAGAGATTTTTCAAATCTAGGATCCTAGGAAAACAGCAAACCAGCAGTTCTTGTTGAGCCAGTGTGCAGGGAAGTCTGTAAGTCAGAGTCACAGTTATAAATGGCCCAGGTTCTGCAAAATACAGTTCTAGCCGTGTATATGTACATTTACAGTGTGAAAAAAACCTTTGCTGAATAGCTCACCAAGTTTCTATTCTCAGCGTATTATCCTGAAATATCAAAGATATATCACTTTGGGAAGGATATTAATAATTCCCACCAAAGTTCTTTCATCTGTATTTCTTTGTATGTTATAGGTGATCCTAAGAGGGGAAATATGAGTATAAACTCTTAAAAAAAAAAACAACTGAGGCATAGTGAGAGTACATTGCTGGGTCCAGGCCCCTTTATTCCATTTTCAATGTTACACTTTACTATTGGGTTGGCTAAAGTCACTGCTTTTGTGTGTGGGTGAACAAATGAAAGGCGATTTTTTTAATGGAAAACAAATACTTTATTCAACAATGTATTGTCCATTTTGTTCAATTATCTTGCCATCTTTCAGGCAACTTCATAATTCCATGCTCAAAATAAAATTTCTTTTTTGGCAAAAAAGTTTCAAGAATGATTTGATATCTTCATCAATGGTTAAACATTTTACCATTCAAGGCATTCTGCAAAGAATAAAACAAATGGTAGTCTGATGAGGCAGTGTCTGGTGGATATGGTGGGCATGGTAACAAATCCCATCCAAGCTCCAACAACTTTTGACAAGTGACCAAATTTGTATGTAGTCTAGTGTTATCCTGGAGGAAGACAACACCTTTGTAATTCACCAATTCTGGATACCTCTGTTAGACGGCATCATTTAATTTATCCAAATAATGACAGTACACATCTGAATTAATGTACTGTCATTTGCTTCCTGGGAAGCAGCTCAAAATACACAATACCTTTGAAATTCCCCCTAATTGACAGCATAACCTTTCTTTGATGAGTACCTGCTTTTGAAGTGCTTTGAGCAGGTTCATCACCTTTGCTCCATGATCTTTTTTGTTCAGTGTTGTTGTAAATAATCCATTTTTCGTCACCTGGAATCATACATTTCAAAAATGAATCAATTTCTCATGTTTCAAGAGTGAATCACAGATGTTAATGCGCTTAGTGAGATGAATTTCTTTGAATTCATGTGGTACCCACATACAGAGCTTACTAACATATCCCAGTTGTTTTAAATGTTTTTCAATGCTCGATTTCAATATGTTAAGATTCTCAGCAATCTCTTATGTTGTTAAATGCTGACTGGATTCACTCAATGCCTTTATTTCCTCATCATCAACTTTGACTGGCCTTCCTGAGCATGGTGCATCACTGACACCAAAATCTCCAGAACAAAATTTAGAAAAACAATTCTGACATTACTGTAGTTCTAAAACATCTTCACCATATACATCACTTAAGTTTAATGAGCTTGCACAGCAATTTTTCCTTTTTGGAAATAATAAAGCAAAATATGAAGAAAATGTTCGATTTTCCATTTTGAAATAAATGCTAAGCAAACAATTGTTAAAATTATACACTTTCTTTTTTCTAGAACAAGCTTGAACTGCCAGCTGTCAAGTAACATAATGAATTCACAAATTAGAATGAAGTTAGTTATATTTTAAGACATGTACACCCATCTAGGAGCATAAAATGCAACGACTTTTTGGCCAACCCAACAGAATATATTTGAGCTAGGCTGACCATATGTACCATTTTAAACAGGACAGTACCATTTTTTTTTCATATTTTCCAACTGTCCCATCTTTTTAATGTCAGTTTTGCCCTGTTTATAATTTTTATAAAAAATTGAATGTGGGTTGTTTATCATAAGGATCTATGCTAATCAATGCACACAGTAAATCTACTAGTGTGATGAAAAAGTAGGTTCCATTTACTTTATCCAGTCAAGACCAGGCTTCTTGAACTAGAGATGATCAGATGCCACCCACTTGCTTGTCTGCAGCCCCGAGAATTCAAGAGGTGGTCACTAAACCCCATTCAGTGTGTAGGAGCCAGGAGGGTCTCGATACCCATGAACTACTGAACAGGCTCACCTGGCTGTTTGCTTCCATCAGGTTAGGAGTGTGGGATGCAGTGACTGTGAGTCTTATTGTGTTATTTCTACCATCATTCTGCCCATAGATTCTTTCTGCCCTACATTCAGTTTGATTCAGACTTTTCAGACTCATATTTTGGTTCAACAGGCTGTTAGTTATTTTTTTAAATTTTATTTTATTACAGCAGAACTCTCCAGTGGGACATTAGCATATACCAGTTTGTGATAGCAGTTGGGGTGTTCATTCCTTTTTTTTCTTTTTGGTGTATATTTATGATATTTTTGCAGTCTGGCCACTGAAGTCCTGCATTAGAGTGTTCAGTGTGGTATGCCATACAGATTTTTTTTTACTGCTCATGTGATACTTTATAAGTATTTTATTGATATGTGCAAGAAATCAAGTGTCTATGTTCCAAACTTACAACAGTTTAACTGAAAAAGATAATATCTCAACTACATAGTAGCCATAAACATTGAAAATCTTGTAAACAATTTAGTCCAGAAAAGGTGAAGTGTTTGTAATTACTGATGTCAAAAAACAACTGAAAATGTTAGTAGATTTTGGAGAAATTAATGAAGGTAAGTTTTTTGAAGTAGTTGAGAATTTCTATGAAGCCAGCTTAGAATATATCAACAAGTGGAAGTGCAGTGTAGGAAACACTGAGAAGTTAAGTGGGTGCCACTAAGGAAGCCTGAATGGAAAGAAACACAGGACAGCCTGAAGGAGAAACTCATCACACACAGAAACAGAAGAAACTCCTGTATGGGATCAGCGGACCCTCAGGAAATCTACCATTGTGAGGCAGCTAGATACATGGAATACAGAAAACATTTCTGTATCTGATAGATGGGTAAAGATTTTTTATGAAATGAGTGAAACACATCTAGACTTTTAAGACTTTTGTAATATTGTAGGGTTTAGTCTTTTTCTTCCAGGGAGTACAGCACCTGTCGAAAAAATACCTTCTGTTATGAAAAGTACGTGGTCAAAGGAGAAATCCAGATTAAGTGTTGAGACAACGAGGGTATCTTAGTTGTAAAACAAAATTGTGTCATGGACTGTGAGAAGTTTTATGATAAGGTGTTGGAAGACCAAAATTTGCCGCATAAGATTACTTCTTTGGAGAAATATTCCTAGTACGGTTGTGATGAAATACAGTCCCCCTCTACATCGACCTGAATTTTTGTATGAGTTCTGTCAAAGAAGAACAATTGTTAGCTCAATATGATCATGTAATAAAACTTTTATCGTCTTACTTTTTCATGAATTCAGAACATTAACATAACCCCATTCTGTTTTTGTCATGCCAATATCCTGTTTTTGTCTCAAGGAAATGTGGTCAGCCTAATTTGAATTCAATCCTATTTCTCCACATTCTTCATGATCATGGCATCTCCCTGCCAAGTAAGAATCTCCACATTCTTAAGTGTCTTCCTTCTGTACAGAACAATGAAATCGAGGCCAAAACGTTTGTTTTGTAACATGTCCAGTAAACTCTGGGGCTTAAGATGCAAAATCTTTAATTAATATAAAAAGTTCTGTGCTTTCAGTTTCTCTGCAGGGTGAGAGCAGTAAACTTTATTTGTAGTCTTACTTTCCCTCAATATGAGGACTTCCAAATACCCAATCTTTCATTAAACCAGATAAATTTGAGGCACAATAATCTAGGAAAAAGGTCCACAATACATTGTGAATATGTTAAAAAATTTTGTAAACTGTAAAGCAATGTCCAAATGACAGTCATATTATTACTAGTACTTATGAACAGTAAAGGTAGCAGGGAGTTATTGAAGGTCATGAGCTGTGTTAATTCAATTGCTGCCTGCATGACAGTTTAAGAACTGTAAACTCCTGACTTTTACAAAGGTAACCTAGAAACTCCCACATAGTGTGCTAATAACGACTATAAATTCACTGGAAGGAGCTAACTGGACAAGAGCTAACTGGAGTCTTAGGTGATTAGAGGGGCAACCTATGGCTCCTAGCAATGGTAAAATGTCTAGGCTTCTGGAGGGGTGTCAACCATGAGTTAGTAAGGTCTGTCTTACAGGAAGACCTATTAATCATTTTGGTGTAGGGTGATTAAGGTTGCTTTCTGCTCTTTTGTTAATGTTTTTTCTAGCTTTTCATTTGGAATACAAACTGGAACGAAACTACAATCAGATATTACTCCCACCTGTTTTCTTTTTATTACACATACTTTACATTACATACTGAATCCAAATATTGATCAGAAGCCAAAAAGCCACACACATTTCTTATCAATTCAATCCCAGCCAACCTGTCTTTCAACTCTGCATTTTTATGTTCTTGCTTCATCACTTACTAACATAAATATATGAATAAATAGCAATCCAATCCAAATAAGCATCTTTCATCTATAATTATTAATATCTGAGACAAGAGATTTAAAGAAGAGTAGAGTTACTCCATCTCACCAATCGCCTCTTCAAGGCCTGTTCAGTCATTCTTGAATGTCTAGATTGAATTTATAGAGAATATGAATGTGTAATATTGTGGAGGGATGCTTCTGGCAGATCTGTTTGAGAAGAACAAAAGGTCAAACAGTTCCCTTGCTTTTTTGTGACAGTCTCTGGGCTGGGTCAGAGGGTGGGAGAGTTATGTCTAGATCTGGAATGGATCACTCACACAATTAAGTTCTTGTCAAAAAAAAAAAAAAAAAAAAAAAAAAAAAAAAAAAAAAAAAAAAAAAAAAAAAAAAAAAAAAAAAAAAAAAAAAAAAAAAAAAAAAAAAAAAAAAAAAAAAAAAAAGAAAAAAGAAAGAAAAAAAGACAGCACAACTTCTCTAGGCAAGAGGACAGCCAGATGGAAAGTATCTGTTTTCCTCCACCTACTTCAAAATTTGAAATGAGAATGAGAATTAATGATGGAAAAAACATTTCTAAGTTTTAGAATATACTCTTTCATGGGTGGCTGGGGTTACTATTTTGAGGTGATGTTTGGAAATCTTGGGAAAACAAAATCTGATTTCTTCCTCATTGAAAACGTGTTACTCAAGTAAAACACACACACACACACACACACACACACACACACACATCCTCTCATATCACATTTTAACTCACAAATTAAGCCCTGTAAGATTATTATAATATAGATGGTCCTCAATTGTTAAATCAATACTTTTATTCTTTATACATAGAATTACATAATGCTGTTTGTATGTTGAATTTGGATAGTCACATATCAGCTGAAAAGTGGACATTTTAAAAGTTTCTTCCTATTGATACTGCCTGTAAGCAACTTTAGTTTTGGCATTTTCATTGTATTTATCTGACACCAATGTTTGCTTTGTTCAATTATTGGTAAGAGAGAAGTATTGAGCCAAAGGTGAAAATGATTAGACCTGTTATAAGGGGCAAGTGTTTAGCTTCAATCAGATGCCCACTGTGTGATCAACTGCAAAGAAAAAGAATAAACAGGCATGCCAGTTTAGAGATATACTGCTGAAGACTATCAAAAAGGTAAGGAACCATCTATGTTTGGCTCCTTGAGCAGGTCCCACTCCCATCTCACACACATGCATCCAATACATGTAAAGTCTATTGTAACAATCAGTGATTTTGATTTTCAGAGACCTCACATGTACTAACATGAGGTCTATAGGTTAGGATCTAAATTAATTATTACTAGTCAATATGTGTTGCATAGATTCATGGAAGATTAAGAGGTAAAAGGATCCTTAGCTTTCATGTGCTTCAAAATGATAGTTCTGCAGATGACATAACTGGGGGCCATAAACATGATCTTACGTGCCTAGTGCTCCCCAGCTAAGTTACTGGTGGCCTTAATTAGTATTCAGTATTCTTTCCATCACTATTATTTTTGATGCCTTGCCAACATGTTAACATTACAATTCTATCGGGTTCCTAAAACATCACTGGAGGTATGATTCCTGATAGCCCTTGGAAACTATTAGTGCCTCCAGGTTTGGGGCCTGAGAATGTTTGTGATTCTTGCTTCCACAAAATCAATACAGTATCAAGACTTGAATACCAAATCAATATCGGCTGATGTTGCAAATGTTTTAAAATGGTTTTTGCGTTTTATCTTCTAGGTCTAAGGTTAAACATTACCTTTTTAGTGAGACCTTCTCTAGCAAGCTTATTCCTGCTTGCCCTGTTCTTTACAAAATTATACTGCAGGTCCTATTCTGAAATGATATATTTTGCTTACTTATTCATTGTGTATCTTTTCTAATACATATTAGTTGAATAAACAAATGAATTAATTCTCTTTAACCCATGGTGGAGGAAGCCTTAAAGAAGCCCTAATTATCTTTTTTATTCTATTCTAAACTTGGTATCTAAACCGAAGGGATTAAAGTTCCAGAAAAGTAGATTTTAGCTCAGCAAAAGCTACCAATTAGAGAAATTCAGAAATGAAATGAGCTATTTTGTGGGATACTGACTTCTTTGTCAAGAGGCTACCCAGATTCACAGGATCTCTCTGCAATAGCCAGAAGTTTGACCTTGACAACCTCTCAGTAACTTCCATGACTTCAGGCTCAAAGATTCTGTAGTTAGGGAGTTTCCTGGTGGTGTAGTGGCTAGGCTTCAGCGCTCTCAATGCTGTGGCCTGGGTTTAATTCCCAGCTAGGGAACTATTTCCCCCCCCCCTCCCCCCGCCCAAAAACAAAGAGTCTGTAGTTCTTTTCAGCTGTTTGGTTTTGAGTTAGGTTAAAATAAAGTATATATATAAACTTACCAGGAAATAACCTAATATCAATCACCTAATGAGACTTAGAAAGTTGATTATTCAGGTACACATGCCTTTTTACAATTACTTGATAATATAAATTCTACTGAATATACAATTTGCTGTTGAGTCCATATATATGTAACTCACTGAAACTAAAGAGTTAAAAAATTTTGTGTGGCATTTCACAATTTTAAACATACACACACACATATTTAGGTTGGTACAAAAGTAACATGTAGTTTTATTTAGCATCGTTGAAATTTGCTGTTTGATATTGGAATACATTCTTAAATAAATGTGGTTATGTTATATACCATTTTAATGCACATTTATTGCTTTATGTTTTTCTTGCTAATGACTTATTACTTGCTGTTTATTTTATATTTAATTTAGACTATGGAAACGATGTTAGACAAAAAGCAAATTTGAGCGATTTTCTTATTCGAGTTCAAAATGCGTCATAAAGCAGTGGAGACAACTCGCAACATCAACAGTGCTTTTTGCCCAGGAACTGCTAACGAACGTATAGTGCAGAAGTGATTCAAGAAGTTTTGCAAAGGAGACGAGAGCCTTGAAGATGAGGAGCATAGTGGGTGGACATCCGAAGTTGACGATGACCAACTGAGAGCAGTAACTGAAACTGATCCTCTTACAACTACAAGAGAAGTTGCCAAAGAACTCAACGTCAACCATTCTACGGTCCTCTGGCATTTAAAGTAAATTGGAAAGGTGAAAAAGCTCGATGAGTGGGTGCCTCATGAGCTGACTGGAAATAAAAAATTTCATCGTTTTGAAGTGTTGTCTCCTCTTATTCCACACAACAACAATGAATCATTTCTTGATCGGATTGTGACATGCAACAAAAAGTGGATTTTATACGACAACCGGCGAAGACCAGTTCAGTGGTTGCACTGAGAAGAAGCTCCAAAGCGCTTCCCAAAGCCAAACTTGCACCAATAAAAGGTCATGGTCACTGGTGGTCTGCTGCTGGTCTGATCCACTACAGCTTTCTGAATCCCAGTGAAACCATTACATCTGAGAAGTATGCTCAGCAAATCCATGAGATGCACCAAAAACTGCAACACCTGCAGCTGGCAGTGGTCAACAGAAAGAGCCCAATGCCCGACTGCACGTTGCACAACCAACACTTCAAAAGTTGAATGAATATGGCTACGAAGTTTTGCCTCATCTGTCATATTCATTGACCTCTCACCAACCAACTACCACTTCTTCAAGCATCTTGACAACTTTTTGAAGGGAAGATGCTTCCACAACCAGTAGGATGCAGCAAAGGCTTTCTAAGAGTTTGTTGAATCCTGGAGCATGGATTTTTATGCTATAGGAATAAACAGACTTACTTCTTGTTGGCAAAAATGTGTTGATTGTAATGGTTCCTATTTTGATTAATAAAGATGTGTTTGAGCCTAGTTATAATGATGCACGGTCCAAAACCACAATTACTTTTGCACCAACCTAATATATCAACTCTGAGGAAAATGATGTATGAGCTCAAACAGAGTAAGTGGTGTGTCCAAAATCATACAAGCAAACTGGTAGAAGTGTCAGGTCTCAAAATCCAAATTCTCACTCTCAGAGTCAATATTATTTTTCAACTTCAGAATTACCCATCCTGTAGGTTTAGTTATATTTGCATCCTCATCTTGGATTGAAAATAACCTTTCTTCCAAATTTCCCTGGGAAAAAGTCAAATGGAATTTTAAAATACAACTTTTTTGATAACATTAAAAATGTATTGTATTATGTTATAAACCTCTACTATAACTAATCATAACACAACAGTGAATATTTTAAATAATTAATACATCTTATTAGCTTTTATAATTAAAGATCAGTTTCTTAAAGTTAAATTTATTGGGTCAACATTGATTAATAACCTTCTATGAGTTTCAGGTGCAAATCTATAATACATCATCTGTATACTGCATTGTGTGCTCTCTACCCAAAGCCTAGTCTCCTTCTGCCACCATATATTTCACCCCCTTAACCCTCTTCATTCTCTCCTCTGGTAACCGTCATAATGTTTGCTGTGTTTATGAGTGTGTTTGTTTATTTGTTGCTATCTGTCTTATATCCCGCATAAAAAGAGTGAAATTGTAGGATTCCTGTCTTTTTCCGTTTGATTTATGTCACTTAATATGGTATCTCAAGATCTAACTATGTTGTCACAAATGGCATTATCTCACCATTTTTTAAGGCTGAGTAATACCAGTGTATATATGTACCATTTCTTTTTTATCCGATCATCAGTTGAAAGATACTAAAGTTATTTCTATGTCTTAGCTATTATGAATAATAATGCAATGAACATAGGGGTACATATATCTTTACAAATAAGTATTTTCAAAATTTTTAGGTAGATACCCAGAAGAGGGATTGTTGTGTCTGTGTCATATGGTAGCTCTATTCTTAATTTTTTGAGAAACCTACATACTGTTTTCCATAGAGGCTGCACTAATTTGCATTCCCACCAGCAGGGTATGAGGGTTCCTTTTTCTCCACATCCTCTCCAACACTTGTTATTTCTTGTCTTATTGATAATAACCATTCTAACAGGTGTGAGGTGGTATCTCATTGCGGTTTTGATTTTCATTTCCCTAATTGCTAGTGAAGTTGTGCATCTTTTCATGTATCTGCTGGTCATTTGTATGTCTTTTTGGGAAAAGTGCCCATTCAGATTCTCTGCCCATTTTTTAACTGGATTTTTTTTTTTTTTTTTTTTTTTTTTTTTTTTTTTTTTTTTTTTTTTTTTTTTTTTTTTTTTTTTTTTTTTTTTTTTTTTTTTTTTTTTTTTTTTTTTTTTGAGTTATGAGTTCTTTATATAGTTTGGATAATAGACCAAAGGTATCATTTGCAAATATCTTCTTTCATTCAGTTGGCTGCCTTTTTGTTTCCTTGATGGTTTCTTCTGCTGTGCAGAAACTTTTTAGTTTGACGTAGTCCCATTCATTTAATTTTGCTTTTACTTCCCTTGCCTTTGGAATCAAGTTCACAAAAATCCCTTTGAGTTCAAGGTCCATAAGTTTAGAATCTATGTTTTCTTCTATGTATTTCATTGTTTTAGGTCTTATAATCAAGTCTTTAATCGATTTTGAATTAATTTTTTTGTATGGTGACAGATAGCAGTCATTTCATTCTTTTGCATGTGGCTTTCCAATTTCCCCAGTATCATTTATTGAAGAGGCTTTCCTTTCTCCACTGTATGTTTATGGCTTCTTTGTCAAAAATTAATTGTTCATATATGTGTGAGCTTATTTCTAACCTCTAATTCTGTTCCACTGATCTGTGTGTCTGTCTATTTTTCTGCCAGTACCATACTGTTCTGATTACTGTAAGCTTGCAGTATAATGTGAAGTCTGGGAGTGTGGTATGTCTGGCTTTGTTCTTTTATCTCAGAATTACTTTGGCCATTTGGGGTCTTTTGTGGCTTCATACAAATTTGAGGATTTTTTGGTTCTACTTTTTTGAAAAATGCATTGAGATTTTGATGGGGATCACATTAAATCTGCATATTGCTATGGGTATGATGGCAATTTTAACTGTGCTAATTTTTCTAATCCATGAACATAGAATATCTTTCCATTTCTTTGTGTCTTCTTCAATTTCTTTCAACAATGTCTTTTAGTTTTTAGTGTATAGATCCTTTACCTCCATTGTTAAGTTTATTCCTAGGTATTTCATCTTTTTTGTTGCAATTGTAAATGGGATTGTTTTATTCATTTCTTTTTATGATATTTCACTATTAGTATATAGGAATACAGTTAATTTTTGTACATTGATTTTGTATCCTGCAACTTTACTGTATTCATTTATTATTTCTAACAGTCTTTGGGTGGAGTCTTTAGGGTTTTCTATATAAAGAATCATGTCATCTGCAAATAGTGACAGTTTTACTTCTTCATTCCCAATTTGGATGCTTTTTAAATTTTTCTCTTGCCTGATTGGCCTGGCTAGAATTTCCAGTATTACGTTGAATAACCGTGGTGAGAGTGGGCATCCCTGTCTTGTTCCTGATCTCTAGGAAAAGCTTTCAGTTTTTTACTATTGAGTACGATATTAGCTGAAGTTTTCTCATATATGGCCTTTATTATGTTGAGGTACTTTCCTTCTATATTCATTTTATTGAGGATTAACAGTTATTAAATGCGATTTCCCCCCCAATCTGCTAAAAGAAAATTTCAATTCAGAATAGAAATTTTATTAACTGAGAACCCCCAAAATAAATATTTTCTTTTGTAATGTTTAGTACAGCACTGAGAATAAGATGAACATTTATCATAGATTAAAAGGCAAAGGAGAAAAGACCAAACAACATTTTAGCTTTAGCCGCTAGTTGTTTCTCAAATGTCACACAAGGTAGTGATCTAATCATTAAAGACAAAGTAAAATACACTCTCATCCTGTCTGAGAGTTTGAAAGGACCTTTGAGATCATCTAGTTCAATTTCTTCATTCTTCTTAATTCACATAATAGATTTGAGATTCTACCTACTATAAGTACTTCTTCTTGAGAGTTCACCTTTCTAGGAAGTACCCTCAACTTTCTAAGAAAACCATGATCACTTCTATTTTTCGTATGCTATGCATGACAATTATATTTTGAAAACGTCTACATTTCTAAAATTCAAACATGCATTCTCCTATATGCATATTTATATGCAATACCTTGATCTTGGGGTGATTTTCCTTAATCAGTCTTCCAGCTATAAAAGACATGAATGAGTAAATCTTGGAAAAGGGATAACATCTTTGATATTGTCAATTCCCAAGATGCACTGCAGGTAGCGTTCAAATCCCATCCCAAAACCTCCATGTGGCACAGATCCAAATCGGCGGAGGTCCAGATACCTGATTTAAAAAAAACAGAGAATCATCCCCTATAAATACTGCATGGGATTAGATGTTACAAAAGAATTTGTTTCAAAGTATTCTGTAATCACTTGTTATTGTTCACATCACACCAGTCTATTCCATCCACAGACAGACAGATGAAGGACACAGAGAAGTTAAAGTGATCTGTCCAATGTTACCCTGACAAACAGCAGCAAATCCTTTCATTCATTACTGACTTTGGTTACTTGATCCTTTTTAAGTTATTTATACATTAATACTTATATATACAAAACTTGCCTCATGAGATTGCAGAAAATTTTCTAATAACTTTACCAATTTTCTTCAAAATATATTCCTTTTTTATTTCTTAGTATGCTAATGATGTTTTTTTCTTATCAAAATCATATTGTTCAATACACAGAGGAGAGAGAAAAGTTTTGCCTGACACAATATAAAAAGATATGCCCTACTAGATTACACCGTAGGCTACATCAAGGGCTGGCACTGTGCCTTACTCAACCTTTTATATCCAGTATCTGTTCTGAAGTAGATGCTTACTACATGAAAATTTGTTTTAAAGGCATAAAAATATACCCTTGAGTTTTGGAGTAAGGAGAAACTTCCAGTTCTCTACTTTAAGCCTAGTGGGAGATGTCCAGAGTCTCTAGGAGGCTTGATAGCCTCTAACGCCCATTCATACATGTTCTATTCCCATTTAAGATAGCTAGAAATGGCTAGAAAATAGAAAAGCCATGATTCAAACTCAGATTCTAACACACCAGCTTGAGAGAAATCATTTTAGAAAAGAAAGAGGCAGAAGATTCTGTAAATATTTTTATGTTATTTGGTGGGAGAATTCTTGAATTAGATAATACTGTTTAAAACAAGTTTATAGCTTCTTGAATGATTTGTAAAATCAGTTCCAGAATAATACCTAAACACCATAGCTGGTAGTCACTTGGCTCCTCAAGGGTAAAGACTATCACCTATTTCCCTACTGTTAATAAATGGTTACATATATTAATATTTTAGGCAGTTAAGTACTTACCTTTCTAAAATAAAAGATGAATTGCAACTAGGTGAGTTAGAACCAAGTAAGTGATCTATAAACAGGAGTCTCTAGTATACTTCAGATTAGTAAGAACTGTCAGAAATACTGGAAGGAACCCAGTCTTGAATAACTGAAATATTTGGTAGCTGAATTAACTTTAAGTTTACAAGGCATGAGGACAGGGAATACTTTGATTTAGTGAGAAAATGAGATGAAGGGCAGATCAAACCACCTGTTACAAACACCTGTGGGATCTAAGCTGGTTGCTAGAAGTCTAGCAATAGCTTTATGTGGTTCTAAATTTCTCATATGTAGATGTCAAAACACTTGCAACAATGCCTGGAAACTGAATTTAGCAGAAGGGATCTGGTCTGTAGTATTTTTCTTGCCTTTCTTTGATAAATGGAAAAATCCACTTTTAAGAAACAAGTTTTCAAATGAATTTCTATTTGTTGGATTGTCGTTAAATTGATTCTAGGGTAGCCAGATTATAGACGAGGTGGTATAAAATTTGTGGAACTAGTTACAGGTTTTATTTGCATATGGCATGTAGAAATAGGAAGTGAGTAAATTCTTAGACCCTGGGGTGGCTGCTGAGTGTGGTGGAACACTGGCAGAGATCACAGAGTTAAGGTTTTTAAAACCCCTTCAACCTTTAAAATACTATGATAACCATTTAAAAGGAAGGAGATTCAAATAATAAATATTTATATTCAGAGATTTTAACAGTTTGAAAACTTTAGTTGGGAAAAGAATAGTATTGAAATAATAAAAGCCAGAAAAGGCCTAAACTTAATTAACCAATAATTAAAATTTGTATCTAGCTAGTTTTTATACACTATCAATATCCTGTAGAAAGAAACTGAGGCAAAATGTGTAAGCTTGCTCAACCAGGTTCATCTACCAAATAGTAAGACTCAGAACAAAGAAAGGGAAGTGGGGAGGAAACTAGCATTTACTGAGCTTCTTCTACTCTATGCAGATACTTAACCTATATTATTTCATTTCATCCTCAAAATAGCCATGTGAAGGAGATACTATCATTTCATTTTATAGGCAAGAAAACTCAGGTCATTACTGGTAAATAACAAAGGCAGTCAAGGGCTGCTACCTGAACCTAATTTTAGGCTTCTTGCATTTCTGAAATCCAGCTTCTTCATTACCAAAAGATGAGTGTGTAATTTGACCATTATTTCTTCTGAGGACAGGAAAAGAATTAATAATACTATTGATATTATTGTAACAAGATCCTGAAGGAGTGCTATTATAGAAACACAAATAAAAAATGTGAATATATTGAAAAGTACTCAATGAAAGGGTTTGTGGAAAGAAAACCAGAACAACTTTGGAGAAGTAAATGCATCAGGTGGACAGGTGATCTTCCCTAAGCAGCTTAGATTTCTATAGCTGGTAGTGATCACTTAGTTCAGGCCCCTAATTTCACACAGAGAAACTGAGGCATAAAGTAAGGAACAAAATCACAGCTCTATGCTTCTAACTGTGCTCTTGGTTAAGTTAGTTAACTTCTCTAGGCCTCCAGTCTGGAGGAGTAGTAAAAAGGGGATAAGAATAGTACTTAATGCATAGGATGTTGGGATTATCACAGGAGATAACAGATATCAAAATGTTAACACAGTTATCTGGTACTCAATAATAAATAAATGGCAGCCATTAAGTCATCTTCTAAGAACCTATTCATTGTTCTTAACACTCTTCCATAGTGCCTTGGGAATACAATGAAAACTATGTAACAGTCAGACTAACAGCTAGAAAAAGTCAGTAGAGGCCGCATTCTTACCATTGGTAGGCTTCCGTCAGTCCCAATCTGTAAAAGGAAAAGAAAGTTCTTTCAAAGAATGGCAATAAGATAAATAAACTAACTACCAAACATTTATTCTGGGATGTGTGCTCTTTATAAAGAAGTAAACACTAAGACTTGTGCTCTCAAATAACATGCAATGTAGTTGAAGAGCTGAACCTTTATTATATGGTAAGAAAGAGTTAAACAGTAGTCGCAGGTATTATCAAATAAGCGGTATGGACAATAAAAGTTATAGAAAGTAAGTATGGTCCAAAGCCCAAAAGAAGGGGCTCATCTGAGATGAGGTTATTGTCCTGTGACATAAGAAAAGCACTATTACTACTACTTAAGGTTGTTGAGAGGCACACACAAATAAGGGATACACAGACATACCTTTCATTCTGTAACATTAAAAAACAATATAGATTCTGAGGCGACCATCAAAATATGGTTGCTAATTGTTTTTTTGCCAATTTGAGAAATGTTAGTAAAGTTTTAAGCTCTTAATTCTTGTTAAAACTAACTTCAGCCCTTTAAAAATGTGTTTGGGACCACAGTGTGTCTGAAGTGATCAGGATGATGAAAAACTCAAATATACAAAATCACGTAACACATAAATAGAAGTCACAGACAGATCCCTGAGGGGGAATCACATACACGCATTTCATTAGGACAGAAAATCTGGGATATTATCAGATATTAGGTAAACATTTAATGTTACGAGGACAGGTTTCCTGAAGGAAGGAAGCAAGCAAAGAAAACAGACCAATTAATCTATCAACACATGAGATTTCTTGCCATGTGTGACTTTTATTGTGCTTAAAAAAAAACAAAAACAAAAAAAACCCAACCAGAGAATCTTTAAATTCTTTCCATCTAAGGAGTATGACCTTCACTTCAATTTTACAAATTTCCCAGGACTTTCTAACACTGTGGTAGTATTATAGCAAGGAGTTAGCAGTATAACTAATAAAAAAGAGTCTTCCCAGAACATATTCATCCCTTCTTCTGGACCCTAACCCAATGGAGCAGTTCAAATAATTAGGATTACAAAACCAAGTTACCCAACAGATTTATAGGTTGGGACATTGGAAAAGCATCAACTTTTTAAGCATTTTTCCATTAGGAAAAGAAGGCCTTACAAATGCTAATTTAACAGGATATTTTCAAACAATTACAGCTTTTCCAGGTTACTATGAGGAACCCAGGAGAGAAGGATTATGCCTTCAACATGAGAAAGCCTTTTTTTTTTTTTAAAGTCTGGCACAGCAAAAGTGGAAACTATGGAAAACAGAGGTTTATAGGCTTAGTTACTTTTAGGAAGTCACTGTGGTTTGTTGGCAGATCATGCACATACAGGAGTGGCAGTTCAATTAGAAACATGACTCCCTACTTCTCCAAAACGTTTTCTGTGTGTTTATGGATTAATTTCCCAGGTTTCAAACAGCAAGTTAAAATAAGTTATTCAAATAGCTAAAGTAAGACCCATACACAATGTAGAAAACTTCAGGAAGAGAAAACTGCTTATTCTGAATGCTGGCCTAGCAGATATTTTTACTATCTTCCTTTCTCCATCTTTACCTTTCCTGTTCAGAGTTTTTCTTTATGTCTCTTTAGGATTCTGCCAATCATAATTTAGAGTACATAAGAAATAATACAAAGAAGAGAAAAATAAAAATGAAGGTATAAGCTTTAAGGGGGAAAAAAATCTCCCTCCCTTTTCTAACATTAACTTTTAAAAGAGCCATTTCCATAGGAAGAAATACATACAAATGATGAGCAAATTTTACTATGGCCTTGCTTCATATAACAGTTCCAGTTTTTATGAAAGAAGAGCTCAGAAAGATCAAGTAAGTAACTTGCTCAAGGTCACTTAGAATCTAAGGTTTAGGTCTGTCATGTGCTGAGGCCCATAGACCTGTTACTTTGCCATGACTGCCTCTGAGTGTCTCATCCTCAGTCTCTGAATTTTGTCTCTTTAGGTCTGACCAATACCTGGCCAGTCGCTGCTCTAAGAAATGGCACCGTTCTTCTCGCAGGCTCCCTCCGAAGAGCTCGCCAACTCCAGGCACCAGAAGATCAACGGCAGCAACCTAAGAAACATAAGTCAACATTATACTTTCAGGGGATTCCGACAACTGTCAGCTTCTCAAGCAAGTGAAACTTGTAACATTTCGATAATTAGCCAATTAACTGCTTACAGAATCTTACTTATGTTACCTGTTCACATTCTCTGTTTCAATAGCAAATGTTTAATATTATCTTTAGAATACATGCTACACAAATTGTAGGTGGACAGTTTCCTTGCTTCTCTTGCACCATTTATGCTATGTACTTAACAAAAATGCTTTCTTCACAAATGTGATATAAATGTTAATTATAAAAAATGTGGAAAATATTAAAAATTCTGAAATATTAAAAGTCACCGATCACCATGCAAAAGAAATTACATATTGGCATATTTTCTTTCAGGTTTTTTTCCCCTATACATTTAAAGAGCATAGTGGAGATCAAATTACATATAAAAAGTAACCATTCTAACATCTCACTAATATACAATAAATATTTTTCGTTATGTCAGCTAAAGTACTTCACATACTATTTTAATAGCTGCACAGTTGATTGTTTAAGAGTATGATAGTTTTTATTTAACTGCTTTCCTTTTGTTGACCATTCAGAGGTGTGTGTGTTTGTTTTCTCTGATAAATAATGTGGCAATAGAGGTTTTTCTTTAGTTTGTAGTATTTTGTTGAAACATGTAAACTATGCTCTGATTATTAATAAAGAAGTACAAATTGAATCGTTGAGATACCATTTTGGAGTTATCAAAATGCAGAAGATAAGAAAACAACAGAAACAATATAAATTAGAGAATGTGTAAACCAACACTCTCATACATCTGATACAACTTTTCTGGTCAGCAATCTGGCAAAAGATAATAATCAAAAGTCTAAAAAATGCAAGATGCTTTGACTCAGCAATAACAGTTCAGGAACTAGTCCTAACAAACTAATCAGAGATGCACAAATAAGATTAAAGTACAGGATGTATAGTGTAGCATTATTTATAATGACAAGAAATTCAAGTGTACATAATAGGAGATTTAGATAAATTTCAGACATGGATAGAAAAAAGACACATCTATATAATGAAATGTCAACTGTGTTATCACTGTGACTTTTCTATTATTTTTATATGTTAATTTTTTATTACATGATGTTATACTTTTATAATAAGAAAATAAAAAATGGGGGAAATGGTAACGATATTTTAATTTTTATTTCTTTAATTACTGGTAATATTTCATTTTTGAGAATGTTTATTTCTATTTGCAATATCTTTTGACTTAATAATTCTTTTGAAGGGGAGGGGTAGACATTTTTAAAAGCAAGAACATGAAGGCACAAAACTAAGAAAGATTTAATGCAACAAATAAAAAGTTAGGAATCCATACAACACAGTTTAATATTTAAAAAAAATTTTTTTTAATTATACTGAACTTATTTGGTTTTTTGTTTTGTTTTGTTTTTTTGGTATGTGGGTAGGTCCTTCACTGGGAATTGAACCCAGGCCACAGCGTTGACAGTGCTGAAGCCTTAAGCCACTATACCACCAAGGAACTCCCACATTTTAATTTTTAAATGTCACATTATAAGTCATTTTCTTAAACTTTGCCTCCCTTTACTATTAAGCTATCCCCTTGTTTGAATTTCAGAACTTTGGATTGAGATACACTTTATAGATAACTGAGATTAATAAAGAATGTAATAATTCAAGAATCTGCCCCAAATGCTGTATACCTCACCCCCATTGCTATCATTAAAAGAGAAAACATTAGGCATGATTTTCATCACTCTGCTGAATTGGAGAAAGAATAGAAATTCACTCCTGGTTTCTACTTTTACTACATCTCCTACCACTGAACAAGCTGGTGAGGAGTAATTGTACAAATAGTCTTTGTCACACAACCACTGCTTATTGACATCTTAGTAGTTCTTCTATGAATTCGGGGGCCTACAATAAGCAGGCAGGCACTGCAGAATATGAATTGGTGATTCACACATGATACAGGTAATGAAACAGACAGCTTTGGATTGGTGAACGAGAGGCTTACTAATATGCTGAGGAAATTCTCATGAGCTACACAATTAATGGAACTGGATTCTAGTTAGGACTGTTCAGTTACCGTTACAAGGAGAAAGTTCAAGGGAGTTTTTATGGCCACAGAAGGACTGTCTTCTTTATTTCCTAGTATCTTGCTTTTAGACATGGCTAAAATATGCTAGGAGTTGAGACACATGATGAAAAATTTGTTCTTAACACATTTCAGAGTTTTTAACTTTAAAATGATAGGCAATCAGGGTTGCAAGAGACAACCAAACAGTTCTCAGGCCTTAACTTGAAACTACTGAAAGACTGGGAACCACTACCACTGAAATATAGCATTCCATCTTGTGTAGTTAGCATTAAAGACAGGTAGGTATATCTAAAGTCTTCCATTTGTCCCCAGGGTTTTGAAGCTGGGATGATTTCAAGCCACAAAGGAGGGCAGTAATACTTCTGATACTACAAGTGTGCAAAGCTTTAAGAGGCAGAGCTAAAAAGGTCCACTGACTCAAAAAGATACTAGAGAATCAGCTATCATGGAAGAACAGAAAGTACGTAGTCCAACTGAGGGATTGAGGCAGCTCCTGAAGAACTGTTGGGGTTTATTAGTCCACAAGCATCAAACAAGACATACATTTCTTGCTTGGTCTTATGGCTAATACAACTAAAACAAGCAAAACTCCCCTAAAACAAAACAAAACAAAACAATAAAATCCTTTTGGAACCTTAGCACTTCTTACAGGTCTAAATTATACTAATTTTGGACCTTTTTGTTTTAATGCTATTTTTAGAGGAATGTAAAAGATTCATATTTATCTTTGATCACAAACCTCCTTTACTTTAACATTTTGAATTTACTGGAGAATTCAACATGCAACCATATTGGTTTTAGACCTTATAGTCTAGTTTTTGTTTAATTGGAATATTTGCAACTGCACAGTAATAACTGGAAGTGAAAGCTCTGAGCCTTTTGAGTTACCTTCAAAATCTTAGGCCGTAGTATGATATCTACATTTTTCTTTCTGGATTTCTTTCAAACCTGTCTTCCTAATAACATTTTTCTTTCTGGATTTCTTTCAAACCTAATTGGGTAAGTCCAACTATTTTCACAGTAGCTATAAGGAAATTAGTGTGGTAGTTGCTAATATTAATCAGGATAAGTTAGCTTATGCTGTATTAATAAACAACTCCAGAAGCTTATAACAGGGTTTTTCAATCTTAGCATTAGTGACATTTTTGGCCACATAATTCTTTGTTGTGAGGGCCTGTCCTGTGCACTGCGGGAATTTTTAGCAGCATGTCCCGCCTCTACTCACCAGACACCAGCTGTATTCCACTAGTTGTGACAACCAAAACTGTCTCCTGGGTGGGGGTGGGGGGAAATAAACTAACCCGATTGAGAACCACTGCCTTATATCGATGAATTGGCTTTTAAAAACTTATGCTACATATCTTGAAGTTGATAAAAAAAAAAGCCTCTTTCTGAGGTGCTGCTGATCTGTGGCAGATGGAAATAAAGAAGAGCATAGATGGTAAGTACTAAAAGCATTTGTCCAGAAATAAGGCATGGAGGTCACATTTGCTCACAATTTTTGGCCAATGCAAGTCACGTGCAAACTACTAAGCTCATGTTAATGGGGCAGGGCAGTATAATTCCCTCTGAGGCGGGAACATGAAACAGTTTCCCATGTCGCCTTTCCCCCCACCTACCTGGACCCACCCGCTTCCACTCTCCTACCAACTCCTCATTATTAGTTAGAGTTAAGGTCATAATAGCAGTCCCCTACTTTTTTCCTCTGTACTCTGGGACTTACCAGTAGGAAAGAACGTACTAAAACAGTCTATTTTAGTTGAGTAAACATTTTTGAAGACATCTTGGTAGAGTCCCATATCACTACTAATTTTGTGATAGGAAGAAGAAACATATATCATCTATGTCCTTTCTTTGTCTAAATGGTCTGAAAACTCACACTTTCAGGTAGGTAAATTTCCTGTATGTTTTCTTGACACAGAGAGCTAATAAAGTTGCTTCCTCTCTAAAGAGCTGTTTGTTTTGAGTAAGGCATTCCTTTAAAATGCTCAATAAATGTTCCATGAACAACAAGTACTACTATTGTTTTTTAATCAAGGACAGATTTCTCTCTTTGTGAAGAGAGCCCACAAAGGCCTTTTCTTTTACTTTAGGTTTACTTTCCCTTCAAACATGTCTGATTTTTATACTTGTTGCTTTTCTTTTCTTTCTTTCTTTCTTTTTTTCTTTTTTTGGTGGTTCCCTAGCTGGAAATTGAACCCAGGCCGTGGCGTTAAGAGTGCTGAAGCCTAGCCACTACACCACCAGGGAACCCGCCCTTGTTTTTCTTTTATAACAATATCCTCCAATCTATCTAGAGATTCTGCACACTTTCTGAGAAGCTATAATATAGTGAAGTATTCCTCAACTATAAATAAAGACATTTACATGTGGAGCTACCCTTTCTTCTGATAAGATATAAAAAATACTGCACTCTCTAACCATCACTAGAATAATCTCCTCAATTTCCATACCTTTTCATTAGGGTAGAGATTCCAGGCAGGATGCTCCCATCTTATGTCTCCCCCAATAATTACGGGGCTAAGTACTACAGAAACTACCTGTTTCTCCAGGGCTCCAGTGCAGGTAAAAGGCACATCCAGATATAATACAAACTATGATATAAGGGTGCACAAAATATATAATGTGGGAATCACATAACTTTCTTAAGAAGTCACAACATAGGGAAGTAAAGTACAAAATTGGGAATACAGTCAATAATATTTTAATAAATATGTATAGTGCCAGGTGGATGCTAGACTAATCAGGGGGATCACTTCATAAATAATACAAATGTCTAACCACTACCCCGTATACCTGAAACTAATATAAAATAATATTGAATGTCAACTGTAATTTAAAAAAAAAAGAAGTAATGAGTAAAACTTGGTTGGGTGTTTGCCAGGTGATGGGCGGCGAGGGCGTTAGCATGCGGACAGGTCGGAAACAAGTGAGGTGCCCAGAACATTAGCTGGTGAATACAATTTGCTTTTATGTGCTAGAAGGTTTGTGGTTTACAGGAGTCTGAGGCTGCCTTAAAAAGCAGGGGGGTGAGCAGTCTTGCCCTGGATGAGGAAAAAATGAGAATTCACTGGCTGCGCAGTACATTGTTCTCTTAAAGTTGACCAAATTTGAGCACTTTTGTAGCTAAAAATCTCCTTGCGCCCCTATACAAATTAGGAGGGCTTGAAATAAAAGGAAGTACTTGACGTGTAGCTCTTCTGTTCATTCTTTCTCCCACGCAGATAACAATGAAGGCTTCAAAGAATTTGACTACACTCTTCGCTAACTTCTCTAACCTTAAACAAAACTTATTCCATTTTGGGCCAGAATGCTGCCTGGCACATCTTCCTCCACTGTGTATGAGTTTTGATTTTGCTAAAGCCACACAGCTGCAGTGGCATGCTGTTTAGAAACAGTGTTGGTATTCAAGCTGAACAAACTCTGGCATCTATTTATGATACTCTTTTTTGACTCTTACTCTTTGATTCCAATCAATGTACTGAAAATAAAACTCAGACCTTGAATTAAAAAACAGGCTGTGAATTAAAAAACTAACAGGTTAGATAGGAACAAGTCCTTTAATATAATACATTGCCCTTTCCACGCTAAGTTCAAAGAGAGGGGAAAAAAGCTTAAAGTCCCTTCCTCTGTTACCTCTCTTCCTACCTATCTCAGTGTTTCTAAATATTGATGAAAAACACAAATTGAACACCTTCCTATTCTTACAGGATTCTCATAGGCTGCTACCAACAATGGAGCAGCATTATATACTTATCAAAAGAAAAATGTTCCACAAACCATAGGAAACATGTTTGTGGTTTTAGCCTCCACTGCTGACACAGACGGTATTGTGCCCTTAAAAACGAAGAGGCACAGCTAAGAAAGAGAGCTTTCCAGATGTGGCAGTGTAAAGATGCAGGTGGGCTGCAGGCAGCAATGACTGAAAACAGAATTTGGCTAGTAAAATGGCTAGTCTGAAAGCATTTTACATGGACTAAAATACTTTCAGTTTTGACATAAATACCCCAGGGATCGTCATTAGTTCAAGATGTGGGAAAAAATCGGCAGTTCCTTTCATCACTATTACTATTGGTTTGTGTGTCAAGTCATGTTGATACGGGTCGGTTAATCAGCCCGAGCCCAGGGAAATTCATTCGATATCCCTTGGTTGAGTATTCTTCATTCCAAGTCAACTTCACAATATGTATTTTACTAAATGTCCACTAATGCTTAAAATTTTATGATTTGCTAAGTAACAGTGATAGAATTTTAAAAATTAGAACATTATTTGATTTTGGCATCTCATCAGGAACTGCTGGGTAGTCACTTTTTCCTAATCACACGTGGTTGGAGGAGGGGATATTCTTCTCTGTGAAGCCATTTCCCTAGCTAAATATTTGCCACCTGCTTGTGGGGGACTTACTCGGGGACCCAGACTCAATGGCATATGACAATTCTGCATGTTTGCTTGGATTCATTGTATTTAGGCCCATGATCTGTTCCCTTCAAAGTATCAAATATGTTTGGCAATTTACAATTATTCTTATATATCCAAATGAGGAAAAACTTAGATTCTCTGAAATCTGAGAAACTTGGAACTGGTTAAGTATCTTGTAGATCATCTAATCCAACTCTCTGATTTTATGGAGGGAGAAACTGAGGCTCAGGGTTTGGAGAAAGTTGCCTAAGGTCATACAGCTAAGTAACAAGAGACCTGAATTTCAAACCCAGCACTACTAACTTCTTAATCCAGTTTAGTTTTCATTATAGCATAGTGCATACTGTGTGTGTGTGTGTGTGTATGTGCGCGCGCGCGCGCATGCACGTGCATGCGCAAGTGTTTTGGAGAGAGTGGGAAGAGAAAGAAAGAAAAAGAAGGTATAACTGTAAAAAGATACTATTTTACTCTATTTATTACCTCTGGCCAAACGTTACAAGTGTAGTTTAAACATTTCCCTCCCCTTCTGTTTTGATTCCCTAGAGAATGCACCTGTGAAACACATCTGCTGTAATTTTTTTTGATTGCATCACACCCATTGCAGAAACTCTTACAACCCTACCCACAACCTGTTATTACAGTTCTGCTAAAAGAAACACAGAATTTAGTTATCTGGCCCAAGGCCTGTTCATTCACCACTAAAAACAATGTAGGGATGGAAGCAGGCACTTTATACAAGTGGATTAAAAAGAAATCTAGGTTGCTAATGAATCAGTGTTATAATCTATGTCTAATATATATAGTTTAAATATTAATACTTTAGCGCTGAGAAGCTATTTGCTATAGTACTGCATAAATTATATAAGCACACTAAAGTCCCATTATAATGCCTTTACATTTCAAGCTGTGAGACATCACTAGAGAGATCTGTCATAATGAAGTCCTCTGGATGCTTTTAAAGGTAAGGAATGTTTGTGACTTCAGTCATGAGAGAAAGGCCTTTTAAGGAATCCTATGTAAGAGCATATTTTGATGTGGCAACACACACACACACACACACACACACACACACACACACACACATTTTAACACTGCTGTGCTTTATCACAGTGAAGATTTTATCAAAATTTAGAAGGAAAGGAGATAGGGCTTTTTACTTACTGACCACCTACTACCCCAAATTCTGTGCTATGTATTTTTTCATATATTAATTAATTTAATCCTCACAACTCTGGAAAATATTATCATCTTACTTTTACACATTAGAAAACCAAGACTCAAAGAAATTAGATGGTTTATCTAAGATCACATAGTTTTTAACACACAGACCCGGGATTTGAACCCAAGAGTGTCTGATTCTAAAGCCACTGGACTTTCCTTTATGCCATGTTGCTATCACTTAAAAAAATTTAGAGTAAAAGCTGCTCTAGCTTCCCAGAAATTTCCTTAGCAAATCAAGTCACTCACTCACTCCTTGTGCAGTATGTGTCTAATATTGCGTTAGCTTCAATTCATCCACCCAATCACCTGCTCATCACCAAATAGATGTAAGGTGCCTTCAATGTCCCAGGCATTGAACTACATCGATGAGTGAAAAAGAGATCCTTACATCCATAGTCATCGAGGAAAGGGTCATTAAAAGTCATACAATTAAATGTAAAATTACAGCTGTGTTAAGGATTTTGATAAAGTACGAGCAAATAGTTCTGGGTCTGAAAATTAACATGGTACCACTGTAGAGTCTTACAGGGTCTGATTCAGTCTGGAGGCTCAAGGAAGGTTTCTCTGGGGAAATGAAGATTGAGTAGACATCTGGAGAATAATTAAAATTACTTAGGTGAAGAAGACTGTTCAGGGGTGCCCAATCTTTTGGCTTCCCTGGGCCACAGTGGAAGAAGAACTGTGTTGGGCCACACATAAAATACACCAACACTAACAATAGCTGATGAGCTAAAAAAAGATCTATGCATAGTTATCATAATGTTTTAAGAAAGTTTATCAATTTGGGTTGGGCCGCATTCAAAGCTGTCCTAGGCAGCATGCTGCCCTCGGGCTGTGAGTTGAACAAGCTTGTTCTAGATTGAGGGAACACTATGTGCAAAGATCCTGTGGTGAGAGAAAGCACTGCACTTCTGAAGAGACACATGGAAGAAGGGTGGTGTGGACACAGCAGAGAGCAAAAGGGAGCGCCACAGCACATCAGGCAAGAGAGACAGGAGCAATCAGACTGCACTGTGGCTTGCAGGCCATGCCAAGGGTTTTGACTTCTGTCCTAACAGCAGTGGGAGGCCACTAAATAGTTTTAAGAAGGGAACTAACAGGATCAGGTTCACATGTTCTAAAAGCTCATGCTAAAATGGGAAGAAGTAAACCACAGGAGGAAAAGTAGATACAGGAAGATAAGTTACTTGGCTACTGGAGTAGTCCAGGCAAAGGTGATGATATCTTATCTAAAAAGGAAAAGCAGAAATGAAGAGAAGTGGATGAATGTGAGATACACAGGGTCTGACAGAAGTAATGCCCGGACTTGAGTTATGATTTTATTTTATTAAAATCATAACCATACATGCTTATAATCTTGTAATAAAAGATTCGATATAGATTACCAGCTCATAAAAAAACCAGTGTTATTTGTGCCAGATCCTGTATTTAGGAGTATAAAAATGACAGAACTTAGTAATAACTTGAATATGGGAAATGAGAAAAAAAGATTGCAAAACGACTCAGTTACCTGGCTTGTACAATTAGATGAACAGAGAATACTGAAAGAAGATCCAATTTGATGAGAGGAGGGCTGAAGAGGAGAAATCCCAGGGCCAGTTTTGGATGTTAAGTTTGAGATGCCTTTGGGATCTGTAAATGGCAGTAAGATGAGTTCAGAGCTCAGAGGAGAGAAGTCTGGCTTAGAGATATAAATTCCTGAGTTGTCTGCAAAACAAACAGTGAACTGTGGGTACAAATGAAATCACCTGGGAAGAGAGAAGACCTAGAATGGAGCTTTGAGAAATTCAAACATCTAATGGATTAATAGAAGAGGAAAAACCTGTAAGGAGACTGAGAAAGAACAACCCCTTGAGTAAGGAGGGAAATTGGGAAGTATCACTTAAGTAAGCCAAGGGAGGAGAAAATTTTAAGAATAAGAAAGTCACCATAGTGCAGAATAATGCTAAGACAAATGAAGTAAAATAAAGACTTAAAAGTCTGTTGGATTTAGTAACATGACCCTAGAGAGAGCTGCTTCTGTGCTCTATGACAAAGGTCGAAGTCCCATTAGAATGAGGAACGAGCAGTAGGTGCCATGGTAGGTACAGAAAATTCATTCGCCTTTCTGAAAAAGTTACGAGTTTTGTTTGAGAAAGCAAAACTTATACAGAGACCACAAAAAATAGACATAATGCTACCAGTTTTACTAATTCTTTAAATGCTATAGACGTCCAGAAAAGGCAGGCTCAAGTGGGTAACCCAGGAAATTCTTTACCAAGAAGAAATGCCTTAAAAGGAGTATTTAAGAAGTACGAAACTGAATGAATGAAGAGTGCTCAATCTAGAAAAATAACACGAGAAGAATAACTACGTAGAGTGTGTGGGTGGGGGGAGGTGGAAGTGAAATGGGGTGGAGTGATAAAAAAGCCAAGAGATAACAGACATTTTTCTGTTTTTGAGATGTAGGCGAAATACTATATTATTTAGGATTAAATAATCTATGTCCTACTCTCTCTTATTTTTTGCTGCCAACCTGGTGCCAGTTCATTTCTCAAAATCAATTAAACCAGAGGATTTGTAGGGAAAAGGAAAATAAGAATCATAAATCAAATATGTTGCTCACTGGATTTGGATAATACTATGTAAAAAGTGGGGATGAATCAAATCAATGGCTAAAATGTAACTTTAGATTTGTGCTTTTGAGGCAGTGAGACAGAATGGAAAAGAACACAGACTGCAGAGCTAGAGGCAATCAAGTTTGAATAATACTAACTCTGTCACCTATGGAGCCTTGGGAAATGCAAATTGGTCTCTTTGCACCCCAGTTTTTCATCAGTAAAGTGGGAGAAACGGTTCTTTTCATGGCAAGGTTGTTTCAGGACTTGGAGATGAGATGGTAATGCTTGCCTCATAGGCATCTACTAATTGGTGGCTACTATTGTTTTAGTAATACACTCCAAGAGATTACCTTGAATACCTAAGCTGGGCACATCTTACTTATTGGAAGGCCCTGACCTACATTTTTCTACTGGTATTTATCTAAAGACAAATGAACAAAGTTTAGTTTTTGGACCTTTTTTGAGATAAACATAATATGTTTGCATCATGGACTTTTATAATTAATGATATTAAGCACATAATTATTGAAAATATTTAGAGTCAAATGTAACTGATAATTTTATAAAGGAGACAAGAGACAAAAAAAGAAAAAGGGAAAAAGAAACCAGAATAACAAAGCAACTACAGTTAAGATGATAAAGAACAGAGGGATAAGACAGGCTAGCACGAACAGAGAGAAAGACAGAGGCGGCAGAACTGACAGGAAAATATGCCCAGATCTCTCCCATCCCTCCAAAGCCCTCCCCTCACTATTTCCATAATACGTGACAGCCAAACCAAAGTGCTCTGCCTCTTGCTTTGCCGAGCTAGCTCTTCCTTGGCCTGTTCATACCACTGCCATCTTCTCTTGCCAGCACATTGCCCCACCTCAGTTTCCTAACCAGTATTCAACTTGAGTGGACCCAGCACTGCTAGACAGTGCTCTAGGCTACTTGCTCTCAGTTACTTTTTTTTTTCATTTTTATTGTTAGACTTATTGAGGTGACATCTGTTTCTCAGTTACTTAAAAACAAAACACACCTACAGTTGCATCTGCTAAACTAAGGACACCTTTGCCACAGAAATGAGGGATTATGTTGAGAGAACACTGGGATCCACTTAGAGGTGCCTTTGAGAAATCTTACCATTTTGAGATGTAGAGTGATGGATTTAATTTAAGAAATTATGCCAAAGGATAAATGAAACTAAATCAAGGGAAAAGCCCAAACTACGTGATGACTAATTCCCATTTATTTCGTGTCTTTTCTTACCGTGTGCTGAGGGCCATCTTCGTTATCCCTCATGTAGAAAGGCTTGAGTGCTAATGGGTAATTAATAACAAAAACTGGTATGTTGCCACAGTGCTTCACCAGGTACTTTTCATGTTCAGTATGTAGGTCATCACCCCACTGTAATGAGAAAGAAGAAATTACCAAAGAAGACAGCGCTGAAATATACAATGCAGGGCCTGAAAATGTGTATCACTTCCAAGGGCTTCCTCTCCCAGAGGATCAGGGATGTGTGGAGCTGTCTGCTGAGGTTACACAGATACTAAGCTAGAGGGAGGTATGTGTTAACAAGAACATCCAATGGCCTGGAAAGATGAAGGCTGAAACTGGTAGATAAACATTGTGCTTTCTGTCCCCCATCTCAGGGAGTAGCATTTAGCAGATGACCAGCATCTGCAGGAAAACAAACCGCACTTTCCACAGTGTATAAAAACTGAGTTCAGAATCATAGTTTTTATTAATATTGCCTAGAGCTTCTTCTACAGTTACTGTTCCTAAGTCTCAGGAAATTAAATGATGAAAGATAGTATTTCTAATATTGAGTCTATCTTTGGCTAGATGGAGTCTCTCACTGATTTTTTTTTTTTTTTTAAATAAAAGAGTTAACTGATATATCAGATACTTTTTGATGAATATTTAATAACATAGTTCATCTATTTATTCAGCAAATACTAATGTGCCTATTAAATCTCAGATACCATGCAAGGTATTAGATACGGTAGTAAGAAAAATAGAGAATCCCTGACTTCATCACGCTCCCAGAGCAGGAGACAAACATTATACACAAAATTATATGAAGAAATTAATTGATCACAAATATAGCAAGTACCAGGATTTTACTTAACTGAGGATGACACTGGTGTAAAGAATAACGGTTTGAAGACAAATAGTTAAGTATTGCATTCTTAGCCTTATCTTATTACTCCCACTGGAGATATCTTAATTACAGGAAAGAAGCACTGGCACAGAAGTAAGGAGACTTGCTTCTGACATTATGTGTATGCCCACTTATGAATCCTGTGGTCTCTCAGGACCTATACCCTTGCCAATAAAATAAAGGAGTTCTTTATGAAAAAGAAAAACAAGTCAGTTTTTCCAAAGTGGATGACAAATCAGAAAGCTCTGTAAAGTTCTATAGAAAAATAAACCTATTTAATGTATCGCTTATAACCTCTTTCATCTGTCACCTGATCACCTCATTCAGAATAAACTTTGGGAAACACTGAACTAGTTGATTTCTACACTGATAGTCTATACTTATCATTCTTTTAAAGGATTTTCATCTTCCTAAATTTTGGAAACTTCTTTATAACCTTTTAGGGAATAGCAATATCATATTATGTGGTTCTACTTCAAAACTATTTTTCATTCTAAGTATTTCAACAAGGTTGAACAAATGTTAAAAAAAAAAAAAAGCCAATGTGCAGTGAGCAAATCCTGCATACAGCTAATAACAGAAATGAGATTATTTTAAATAATAAGGTAAGGACATGAGGGGGACATTTACAGACACACACACACACTACCTCTGGGGTGAAGGTGAAGTGCTGGGATGCCTGCTTTAAGATTTCCATTGCTTCAGTATAAGAAATGCTGGAGAGAAACAGGGTAAAAGCAGAGAAAGGTCAATACAATGGGCTGTTGTTATCGCATCCACCTGAAAACTAGAAAAGGCGTATTCCCACACAGTCTTCAAAATCATAAATGAATGTTACGTGTTATAGGGTAATCAGGAATTAAGGTTGATCTAAACCTATGAGAGTCCTATCGGCATGAAGAGAAGTGGTCATTTAATAACCTCACTCCTGATCTCCTTGCAATGTACACAGAGGAGCTAGTCACTTAAGCAAGTGAAGATTTTCTCTGAATTCATCATATGCCAGTGCCGTAATAAGAGTGAAATGTTGAGACTAGAAGAGCAAAAGTCTGTCCTTAATGTCATCATTCATTCATCTAACTAACATACACTGAGTACCTAGTATGTGCTAGGAATCATTTCAGGCACTGGAGATACAGTAAATGAGCAGTGTCCAATCTTTTGGGTTCCCTGGGCCGCACTGGAAGAATTGTCTTGGGCTACACATAAAATAACTAACACTAATGATAGCTGATGAGCTAAAAAAAGAAAATGTTTAAAGAAAGTTTAAGAATTTATGTTGGGCTGCCATCCTGGGCCACAGGTGGCCCGCAGATTGGACAAGTTTGCAGTAAATAAAAACACAGCCCCTGCCTTTATGGAACCAATATTCCTCTATGTGTGTGTGTGTGTGTGTTAGTGTGTAAGAGAAGGACAGAAAGAGAGAGAGAGAAAGATAAACAAATAAACAATACAATGCCAGTGAGCTAATACTGCTGTGAAGAAAAATGAAGCAAGTTAAGAAGACAGAGTATATGAAGGACTATTTTAGATAAGGTGGTCAGGAAAGGCCTCACTGAGTTGGGGGCATCTGAACAGAACCCTGAATGAAGTAAAGAATTGAGCCATATAAATATCCATGGGGACGCAGTCCAGGCAAAAGGAACAGCGAGTCTAAACGCCTGCAGCGAGGCCTGAGTCCAGAACATTCAAGGAACAAAAAGGTCAATGTGATCACAGTATACTGAAAAAGGGGAAGAATTCTAGGAAATCAGATAGGAAAGGTAGTCACAGGTCAGACCCTATGAACTCTCCAGGCATGGTAAAGGCTTTTTAATAAATTCTAAGTGAGCAGCGTTCAACCTTTTGGCTTCCCTGGACCACATTGGAAGAACTGTCTTGGACCACACATACAATACACTAACACTAACAATAGCTGATGAGCTAAAAAAAAAAAGTCACAAAAAAAATCTCTTAATGTTTTAAGAATTTGTGTTGGGCAGTACTCAAAGCTTTCTGGGCTGCAGGTTGGACATGGCTGTTCTAGGTATTGTTTAAGACTATTTAGGAAAAATGTCACTGGTTACCTCAGTAAGAAACCTTCATGACTAAAACAAGCCAAGCCAAGGATTTATTTTAACTGTTTGAATATGTAAATATATGCACATAGTTTTAAAAAAATCAAGACGTATAAAAGAGTATACATCTCCTTTACATTCCTGTTCCAAGCTACCTAGTTTCTCTCCTCACACATAATCACAGTTAGTGGTTTCTTATATATCCTTCCAGAGGGTGTTATACATCTATAAGCAAATATTAATATGCAATCTCCCCATTTTTATAGATGGCAGCCATAGCATACATACCATACAAACTCTTTGACATCATTTTTTTATTCAATAATACTCATATTGCTTAAGCCGTATGATCATTTGATCCTTTTAACAATATAAGACAGAAAAGTTATCACTTTATAGATGAGAAAACTGAAGTTCAGAAAGATTAAAGATTTACTATTAATTGGGTTCATAGTTGTAATTAAATAATTATTCATGCAAATACTGAACTAGTCATCTTTTTTCTCTAGATTTTAAATTCCCTAACAGGACCAGTTCATGCTTATTTTCATTACTGAATCCTCAGTGACTAGCCCAGTGCCTAACTCATAGTAGGTAGTCAATAAATATTTGTTAAAAAATATTAATTCATTCACTAATAGCTAATAAGTGGTAGAGCCAGGATTAGAATCCAGGTCCTCTGAATCACTGTTTGCTATACTCAGTGTGTAAAGTAAAGAGTGATACGAGGTAATAGGAAACCTCAGAGGGAGAACCTAATGTAGAGGAGACCCTCACTCTCATTGTTATCCAAATGTCATTTATTCATTCACTCCGTTATCCAATAAATATTTACTGAATTCCTGTTAAAGGCACTGTGCTAAGCAATGGGAGTATAATAGTAAGCAAAATAAACAAGCCTCTGGTTACAAAGATGTGACAGACACCAAAGAAATAATCACACATATAAAATTAGACCTCAGCTGTGATATGTGGCATGGATGATGGTGATGGCAATGACTGACAGGGCACAGTTCATGAGGGCAATTCCTAACTTCAGTATTTTATAGACATGGACCCCAAAGCACAACAGTTGGGTAATATATAAGAATCTTGAGGACAGTGGGGGAGCTACTGCTTGAGCATTAATTCCAGTGCCCTTTCAAATACACAAAGCATAGTGCTTGAAAGCATGAGCTTTGAAATCAGATGAATGTGAGTTTGAATCCCCATTTTATCTTTTACTCACCTAATCTCGTTGAGTTGATTCTTCATCTACAAAATGGTAATAATAACTACTTATAGAGTTTCTGTGATGATAAAATGAATCACCAATGCATGTGAAGTTTGACATTCTCTGGCACACAGTAAATATTCAATAAATGATTGATATTTTCTTTCCCCATCTAAGATCTAATTCATTAGATAGAAGTTACATAACTTCTAAGATCTTCTCCTTGATTTCGATCACTAGCAGATTCCTTGGGGTGCCTAAATTACTTTTTTCCTTATCTACTTAGTTACTCCTTTTATCAATATGTTTATGTCCAGAACTCTCCGTGAATTCCAACTGCCTACCCAACATTTATGACTATGTGTTAAAAAGCTTCTCAATCTTAACATGATGCCAGATGATGATGATCTTGACAGCAAGCCCTCTTTACCCCAGAATTTCCTGCTATTCTTACAGCTCTCCCAATTTCAGTTAATGGCAACTCCATTTTCACAGTTGTATAAAATAAAAGCACTGAAGTCACCCTTGACTCTTCTCTTTCTCACTCTCAGCAGATCCTGTTTGTTCTATCTTTAAAATACTGGGGTGACAAAAATATATATAAACACACTTAAAGAGATGTTATCTATGTATTACTTTTTGAAGTTGAATTGAATTACACTAGCAATATGTAGTATGACATTCGCTCAAAAGACGGTGTTAATCAAATGAATGCAACAGGCAGGACAGTTAAAGAAAATGGCAGAAGAACGGTTGTCATTCAGACCATTTTGAAGTGGTATTTGAAATTTGAGAACATTGAGTTTCCCCCATGTTCTCCTTACTTAACACCCCTTGACTTCTAACTATGGAGGACCTTAAAGAATGTGGTGTACCATAGAAAACCAGCTACACTGGCGGTACTTCAGGAAGAAATTGAAATGGCATGTGCAGCGATACTAGTGGACACTTTGGTCAATGTTGCTCAAGCAGTAGTTCACTGTAATCAGAAGGGTCTGGATGCTGATGGTAACCACTTTGAGTACCCTCTTGCAATTGCAGAAGTCAAATGTGACTTGTATTCATCTTTTGTTATCAGTATAAAAATTATTTTGAGTATTGCATTTCTTAAAATGTTCATACATTGTGTTGGGACCCTCTGTATATTCAGAATAGGCCAACTTCTCTCTACTTCCATTGCCACTATCTTAGCATATAATGATTAATTTTATGTGTCAACTTGGCTGGGCTACAGTATCCAGATATTTAATCAAACATTGTTCAGTATGTTTCTGTAAAAGTGTTTTTTTGATGAGAGTAACACTTAAATCAGTGGACTCTGACTGAGTAAAGCAGATTACCCTCCATAACGTGGGTGGGCCATACCTAATCAGCTAGAGGCCTTAGCAGAACAAATACTGGCCTCCCCTAAGAAGGAATTCTGCCAGCAGACTGCCTTCCGACTTGAACTGTACTCCTCCCTTTGTCTACAGGTTGCTGGACTATTCCACCAGATTTGGAAATCAACAAGCCTCCATAATTGGTTGAGCTAATTCCTTAAAATAAATCCTTCTATACATACATCGTGTTGGTCTTGTTTCTCTGGAGAACCCTGATTAATACATAGTCCAAACGATCATTTTCTCCTAGATGATTGTACTCTTCTACATGGTTTTCTGCTTTCACTTTTGACCTACTACAGTTCATTCTCAATGAACAACAAGAATGATCCTTTTAAGTCTAATTCAAATCTGGCCAGCCCTCTGTTGAGAACCCTTCAGTGGCTTCCCCATCTCACCCAAGTAAAAATCACACTCATCATGGTGATGTACAAGGCCCCAAAAGATCTTCCCACCTCCCTCCTCCTTTCTTGCTTTATCTTCTATTATCTTCTCTTATTCATTCAGTATTGCTTGAACATATAAGGTATGATCCAACTCAAGGGCCTTCGTACTTGCTATTCCCTCTTCCTGGAATATCCCCCCCACATAGCCATGTAACCAGTTCTTTTCCTTTCTTTAGATCTTCACTCAAAATTCATCTCAGTGAGATCTTCCTTGCCATACCATCTAAAATTTCTACCTCCTCACTCTTCTTTTGTCTTCTCTTATCTACTTTCTCTTCTCTGGGATTTTTTACTACTTAGTATTATTCACCTTCACAGAGAACATGTTTTATTTCCTTGTTTCTTGGCTATTACTATTACCACCACTAGAAATGTAAGCTCAATGAAGGCAGGGAATTTTATCTACTTTGTTCACTGCTTTAAGATAGCTTTTAGATTCTAGAAAAATGTCTGGGACATAGTTAAGTATTCAATATTTATTTGAGTGAAAGAAAAATACCTTAAAAAACTTCATTTGTACTATATTGTCTTTTGATTCTTCTCTATCACAGGACTCCTGACTATTTCCTTCTTTTCTGATCCTACCTCTGTGGCCTTGCTATTCATTCAGGTTCAACAATACATCACTTTTAACCTGAAGGTCTGGGATGATACCTGAAATTCTCAGCTCAGTCAATTTGCCAAGTTTTTCTTACACTGCTCCTCAAGGACAGGTTGAGTTCTTTATTAGAACAAAACCTTCCTAAACCTAAAGATTACAAGTGAAGAATTAAACTTATTTTTAGAAACAATTTCTACTCTTCTGAGTATCAAACTTACTTCTATACACACTGTAAATACATTGAATACTAAGTCTTATATGCCTATGTGATTAATATGCTTGATGGAATAAACAACCAGTCCAATATCAAGTTCTACTTGAATAGAATTAGAGTGGAAATGAAGCTATAATATATGTGTTATGCTCAAAACACAGATCTTCAGGTTTTGGCAAATAAAAAACCATTTTAGAATATACTATCTGATTCTAGCAAGTGAAGGTAAAGAAGAAAAAGACTGAGACAAAGAAAAACTGAGAGGCAGACATTATATGTATACATTTTAAGTTTGTTTTTTAATCAAGCTAAATTTTGATTACCAACGTTAGTATTAGTTTGAATTAATAGTTAATAATTACTATGTTAATTTATCATGCTATAATTTATTCATGAAACACTGATTATCAACTATGAACCAGATATAAGAGGAATAAAAATAACTAAAACATGGGACTTCCTTGGGTCTAGGCAGTGTAATAAGCGGATATATAAACAAAAAATTTTTAATAACAGTATGAGATAAATGTGATGATAAAGTACAAATAAAGTTCAGAGAAAGTATAATATATACTTACATTAAAAAGTTGTTTTTTAGCATATGTTCTAATCTGTCCTTGGTAAGAAAAGAGAAAAAAGTAAGTTTATTATTAAATGTAATTATATTCATTACATGTAATTAACATATTTAAAGAGTAGAAGTATTAGGCTTTATCCAAAAAACTAATTACCTTTTGGCCAGGAGCTATAAATTTGTGACACAGCTCAACATCTTCAGGACAATTTGAGAGAACCATCATTGTTGTAGACTTGAAGAGCCCCTCCATAATCTATGAGAGATGACACAAAAATTGCCTGACAAGCTACTTTCTATGAAAAGCCTGTTTAGGGTCTTGAAGGACTGCTCTTCTTCCAGGTTTTAGCTATCAGAAATCCATAGGCCTCTTACTCCCTCCCTGTATGTACTACAGCAAGTTAGTTCAGTTTTCCAGATTGATTAGAGGAGGCACTGCAACTCTTCTCAGAGTGGGTAGAAAGAGAAAGCAGAATGTTTGAATCTTTTGTTAATAATTTCAATACTGGTATTGAAGTGAGATATTAAATAAACAGCTAAAACTAATTGATGTCTCTCTAAATTTCAATATACTCACTTACAGAATCACAATAAAAGTACCTAGTTTACAGGATTGTTGTGAGAATTAAATGTGATAATCATGTAGAAGACTTGGCTTAGTACTCAGCTCACAGAAGCACACAACAAATACTAGTTGTGAAGGGTAGGACACTTTGAGGAAAGTGCTTTATTCAGTCATTGGCAAATGAAAGTAAATTAAAATTAGAGAAGTAATGAGAGATCTGCATCTAACTATATACAGTTTTGCTTTGCTAAAGCATAAAGTAAAAGTAACACAAAACATTGTACATCACATACCAGTATATAAGAAAACTTGTTTGTAGAAGAAAAAGGTGGTTGGAATAAAAAGTACTTCTAAAATATTTTTGTTCAAAACTAAACTGGAGGCAGTGGACCATATTAGGCCCTCCCAATGTTGTACTCATAAAAATACATACATTTACTTATTAAGTACAGAGGCAGGTATTTTCCTGTCCTAGCCTGCATCACTGGTACAGCCTATTAAGGCTGCAAGCACAGAGGGGGCACAAGTGTCTACTGAAACAATTTAATATGATCAGATGTAAGAAAGCACTTAATTTCCAAGTGACAGATATATTATATATTTTTATATTTATATTTACACATACATTTAAATATTTTATATATATATGTGTGTATACACACACGTGTACACACACACACACACACACACACACACACAGAGAACAGGAGTAAGGAATAACTTGATAGCAGCTCAAAAGTAGGCTAACAATCTATTACCTTGAGGCTATATCACCTTCAATCTAGCAGTGAGATAAAGAAATCATTAAGTAACTGATTTATGAAGGGTCATATCCTCATTCACTACAAAAAAAAAAGCCAATGCAATTGGGAAGAAAAGAGAACAGGCAGACTGGATTGTGTGTCTGCATGGTTGAGGAATGCAATACACCTATCTGTAAGATGAAGACTTTTGACCATTGCAGCCTTAAATCGGTGTCTTTCATGTGCAGTAAATTTCCATTTGAAGAAGTAAATCATTGGCTTCTCTAACCTTGACTTTCAGACTATTCTTTATAAATACATTTGAAGAAAAAAGAAACTTAACTGAAAGGTTAGCATAACCCTTAGCTGTTTTTAAAAATACATTAATGGCACTAAAATAGTAATATTTAATTATTATACCTCATTGGGGGGAAAATCCTTTGTTATAATATTCTGATTTAATATTAACACACTGCTCTTCATCAAGATAATTTCCATAGAATGTAATTTATGAAAGGGAGAAAATTTAAGAGAAGCAGGAAATTACTTTTGGGGGAGCATACTTTTTTCTTCTATCATTAGGAGAAAAGCTTGTATTTCAATTAATTATACCATTCAACAGTGTATGCCCTGAGTACCACTCAGTGGAATACCAATACAGAAGAATTATTAAATTATAAAATATGTAATTATAGAGCAAACATTATAATGTTTAATAAATTCTAACATAACTTAGGTAATGTCTTTGTCACCTTTCCCTCTTGTATCTATGTTGAGTAAGTGGAGGCGGGAGGTAAAAAGTGTGGTTCTATTCTTACAATATTCTCATCGCCTAAACGAGTAATATAGAATAGGGAGTAGGCACAAAGTGAAAGCTTCTTATGCAATTTTACTGACTTCTTGTAAATAAGGCTCATATACTGAATGAATCCCTCCAGTCTAGAAAAGGGTTACCAGACAGTGATACTATTGACATTTTTGGCCGGATAATTTGTTAGGGTAGAGGGGAGGCTGTGCATCATAGGATGTTGAAAAGCATCCCTAGTCTTTACCCACCAGATGCCATTAGCAACCATTCTCCCCCACTCCCCTGCTCACTGCTTATTAGGGACAACCAAAACTGTCCCCTGGAGGACACTGAGCTAGAACAATAAGTGGGAGATGTTAAAGGGACATGGAAATGTAAACTGTGGTGTGTGGCCAGAACACCCCTTCAGGAGCGAGAGTCCTATCCACTGGGAATAGTAATTGCAGATGGTTCATTGTTGAGTCCCTCTTCAGAACCGTCCAGGAGGAGAGTGCTGCCTTATCCAAGGTTATGCCTCTTCCCAAGGCTAGCCCATGTCCAATGACTGGTTAATGGCAGGTAGTGAGGCACAGAGGTCCACTCCTATGCCTTCATATGGCACAACTATGAAAGTCCATTCTAGCTCCAAAGTTTCTCATGGAATTGGCTAAGGTCTCTGTTTGTAAATGCATTAATAGTTCAACTTTTCTCTCTGCCCTTATATGTGTTGTTCTCGAGAGCATTCCCCAATAATCCTCTGTATACAAATCTTTGCTTTAGAGCTGTTTACTGGGAAATCCAAACTAAGACAGGATAATAAAATACTGAGCCAATTCTATTTGTTGGTGTATGTGGCATTTATGTTTTAAGTGGAATTGGGTCATTTACTGGGTAAATAATAACAGAAAGGTATATTAATGACTAGAAGCAAGAATTAATGAAAATTGCTAAAATAAACATCTTGCAATTACAAATCAAAACTAAGATATTAACCAGAATGATAACAGAGAATTCATAAAAACAATAGTTAATAATTTCAGTGCCATGAACTATGCTAAGTGCCTTATGTATATTATCTGTCTACTCTATGAAACAGTAATTATTCCCATTTTATAGATGAGGAAACAGGCTCAGAGAAATTAAGTCCCCTGTCTAAAGTCACATAGTAAGTAAAAGCTGGAGCTAAGAATCAAATGCTGGTCCATCCAACCCTGGAGCCTGTGTGCTTTATCTGGATTATGTCCATAGCCTCCTAAAAGGGCTCCCACCCCTATTTTTATCTCCCTCTAAATCATTCTTCAGAATGCTGCTAGAGGGATTTTTCAAAAATATAACTCTGATCATGGCCTTTCCAATTGAGAACTCTTTCTCCTTTGCCTTTTGGATTAAATTCAAACTCCTTAGCATGGCATTTAAATATAGTCTTCATGGTCTGACTCTCTAGTCTTATCCCTTGCCCCCCAAACAAAGCTCTGACAACTCCTGTGGATACTTTCTAATACAGCTATATAGGTGTTTCTCTAACCACAGAGATATTTTATTTATTTGCTTAGCAAATCGCAAGAGCTAATATTTACTGAGCCTGCTATGTGTAGACCCCACACTAGGTGCTTTACATTATACAGTGGACTCTCCATTAACTGAAACTCAAGTAACAGGCACGTGTTTTTTTTCTGGTTGCTTGAGAGTGCTGGTTGCTTGAGTTCCGGTTAATGGAGAGTGTACTTACATTTACCTGGCATCTACCAATCCCCATGGGTGTCAGTTAACTGAGAGCCTACTATAAATACATGATTTCATTTACTCCTCACAATAACTTATGAAGTAGGTACTGTTATTCTCACATAGTTGAGGAAGCTAAAAGATCACCAAGGTAACATCATAACAAAGTTAATGGCAGACCTGGGAGATGAACTGTCTGATCCTAGGTAAACTATGATACTACAGGCATTCAGTAGTTGTTTATCAAGTAGTTCTCCATTCTTCATTTCAGAACACCTATAATGCATAGACGTCCGAGGTAAAAATGTACGTATACAGGAGCATTTTAATGTCACAGATACCTAATATTTAGAAACTATTTTAAAACTTGCATACCTACCTGCATTAGATCTTGAAGGCTTTCAACAAAAGAAATCTCTGCTTCTACCATATAAAATTCTGCCAGGTGTCTCCGGCTCTGAGAATTCTCTGCTCGAAATGTTGGACCAAAGGTAAACACTCGAGTAAAAGCTCTGTAATTCCAGATTAAGAGTATAAAAATAGGATTCACGTGATTCATTTTAAGTATTTAAAATAGTCAGTGAGCTCTTAAGGGAAAAAAAAAAAGTTCTATGCCTCTGTCTTGTCCACAAATCCACACATATTAACTGCTACATTTCCCTAATGGGTGATAATAATAGTGTCATCGAAAAATGTTACATTTATAGAAACTATTTTATCCTAAAGGAATTTGCAAATGCTTTACAAACCCTATGGCTTGCTAAATATAGAATTATAACCACTTCTGGGTGCACTCTACTGCAGCTGCCTTAAATAGCAGGCAACTACATTTCACAGCAATCAAGAAAAAAGTAAAGGAAAAATACCACAGTCTAAGAAGCCACATAGAGAATTGAGATAGTAACAGTAAAAGCTTGAATTTCATGTGGATAGGGTGTGCTAATTATTTTTTAAATATGTGAAAAAAAAAAAAAGAGTACCACATATGTATGGTGACTTGCCTTGTTCAAAGCCTACCAAGGCTTTCACAACCACCTACGTGTTTCAATTAATGCTGAATGACCCCTGAAATCTGGGGTTTAGGGCGGATTTCGAAGAATTGTCTACTTATTCTCTGATTTTCCAAATGGACTATAGTTCAACAATCCAAATGGGAAAACAAATTATTTTAAAATTCCTCCAGAAGTGGCCAGTACATCTTCATTTTTTAACACTTACAATTCTCTCATACGGAAACAGCAACAACTGAGATTAGATCAAATATTCTTCATGACGACTATCTACTCTTTGAATTTTAAAGTTTTGCTAGAACAAAAGAAGAGGTTTGGTGTTCCTTAGCTATTATCCTTAGCACTCTTCATTTGTCTGTCATCAGTCACATAACACATAACATTAACATCAGAAAACAGTGCAGAAAATAGATTGTGAATATACATACCAGTTTTTTTTTAAATTTTTTTTTTTTAAGTGAAGATACTCTGAGAAATGAAATAGTAAAACAATTATAGTGGAAATCAAAAGATCTATTTTTCTTTCAAAAGGTCATTTCAGTTGAGGCCTAGGTAAGAAGCTTAGTAATTTATATTTTGGTTCTATTCCACCTTCCTAGGGACCATAATCAGTTAACCTCTGAGAATCTTAGTTTCTAAAGGAAAAGAACAATAAAAACTCTAAAATATTACTATTGTAACCTCTCTCCCAAGATTCAGACATGCTTACCAGAAAGTTTCTGAAAACAATGAACCTACCTTGTAGAAAAGGAAAACTCCTGCCCTAGTCCCCAAAACAAACAAAAAAACAACAGCAAAAGGAGAACAATCCCACTTTTCTTTTTACATTTCCCCCAGCTCTGTTAATCCCAGTTAATCCACCTGGTCACCCAAACCAGATCCCCCGCTTCCCCACCCCAAGGACAACATTTCCTGCATCATATTGAGCACAGTTTATATGTTTACGCCTAGGAAAGCTCTCTCAAATCAAGAAACTTTTCTTATCTCCACAGGTACTTAGTCTAAGCATTTGCACCTTGCTTGGAAAACTACAACAGCTTTTTAACTGGTGTCTGCTACCTGTCTTTCTTCCTCCAGTCCCCAAACATTACATATTTTCAAACTCAAATATGATTACATCAGCCATAACTTAAAAATCTTTAATGATTTCCCCACTGTTCACAGGACAAAATTCAAACGCCTAGCTCTAACTGACTTTCCTTCACAAAGCCTTTTCTCCAATTACACTGAAAGTATTCTCCATACACAGCATGCTCCTGCCTGCTCCTAGGCCTTTGCACAGGCTGATTGTTCCCTACTCAGTAGTGTCCACTTTTTGCTCCTGTCTCTCCAAATGACAAATTCCCATCTATCCTTCAAGATTTTTGGCTGAAATGTCATCTTCTCTTTATAACCTTAGTACCCATAGCCCAATTTATTGTTTCCTCCTTTATGTGACTATAATCCTTTATTCATATACCAGGGGTGCCAAAAAATGTACATACATTTTAAGAGATGTTATCTATGTATTGCTTTTTGAAGTTGAATTGAATTATGGTAGCAATGTATAGTACGAAGTTCGCTCAAAAGATGATGTTGATCAAATGAATGCTAGTGTCACCATGTAATAGGCAGGACAGTCAAATAAAATGACAGAAGCATGATTGTTGTTCGAGGAGCATGAGACCATTTTGAAGTGGTATTTGAAATTCAAGAACATTGTTTGAGTTTCCTCCATGTTCTCCTGACTTAACACCCTTTGACTTCTACCTATGGGGGACTCTAAAGTGTGGTGCACCATAGAAAACTGGCTACACTGGTGGTACTTCTGGGAAGAAACTGAAATGGCATGTACAGCAATGCAAGTGACACTTTGGTCAACGTTGCTCAAGCAGTATTTTGCGGTAATCAGAAGTATCTGGACTCTGATGGTAACCACTTTGAACACCTCTTGTAATTGCAGAAGCCAAACATGACTTGTATTCATTTTTTTGTTATTAGTATATATTATTATAATTTTAATACAGTTTTATTCCTTTCTTAAAGTGTATATACATGTTTTTGGCACCCTCTGTATTTATTATACAGTGTATCACTTTGAAATGTAATTTTTCTCTGTCTTCCACAGACAGGAAAGCCATTTGCAGCAATGCTTGGGTCAACCAACATTTAAAATAAGTTCTGAGAACAAGACCATTTCTAAAATAAGATAGAAAAACCAGGTGAAAGGCCAGTACTGCTGTGAGAAGAGTCCAGCAGAAAAAGAAAACATTCAGCAACTAAAAAGCATTCTGTGCCAAATTACGATGAGAGGAAAGCTATATAAGGAAAGTCCATGAGCTAGAGTTGATGTTTAAGATAAGAAAAGTACATTCAATACAAATCAACCAAGATAGCTACAAAGTGGCTTTTTAAAAATAAAAAGGAAAGTTACCAAAAAAAGGTTCTTCAAAGGTCATTTTCTCCCTTGTGGGGAGTTTTATGAAGCCCTAAATTTGCAAATAGAATACTATAAAATGGCACTGATTGTTTGACCATTTATTCTTTCCGGTCCTAAAATTTAAGAGCTGATCTTTATATTTTGAAAGAATAATTATTTTTCTTTACTTGGAGAAGAACTTATTCAGCAACTTTCCCTAAGGCCCCCCCATTCCCAACCTCCTATCACTTCTCCATTGTCAGTTCAGTAAAATGTTCATTGAACTGAAGTGAACTCACAGACAGCTTTAAACTGGTTTTTAAAACAGTCTTTGTCAAGTGGTAATTCCTATTATTCAGAAAACAATCATCAATTTTACTTAGGCTGACCAGACATATAGTTTTAAACAGGACAGAAAAACAACAGTACTGTCCCATTTTAAATGGTACATATGGTCAGCCTACCGACACCTTGCATTTAGCCCAGTGAGACTAGGCTGACCATATGTACTCCTTGAAATGAGACAATCCCACTGAAAAAGGTATGTCTGGTCAGCCTAATTTTACTACTGTTTTGTATCCACTGGCTTATCAATACTGTGACTTTCTGCCAGTCATTATTTCTACATGCCTCACAGAGTGGACCAGGCACCTCCTTTTCAGCTTTCCTCTATTCCTCTATCATGCAATACACTTTGTGAAGGGTATAAAAGAGATATTGTTGTCACCATTTCATCAGTTCATGTCAAGAATCCTTAGGGAAGGTGCACTGTAAACTCTAAAAGTTCTCCTTTACCACTATTGCTAAAGATTTCTGCAAAATTAATTTTCTTTCATGTTCCCTAAATATTTGATTTGGAACTAAATTTGAGGCCCAAACTTAATCTTAATTGTATAATGAAATTCAAAGTTTGATAGAGTCTGACAACCATCTTGCTAAAGGAAGTGGAGGGGTGGCTACTCTTCTCTGAGATGACACCTGAACTGCAGGAAGGACATCCCAGCAAAGGGATCACCAAACAGATAGGTCCTGGGTAGGAAAGGGTATGACATGTTTAAATAATAAAAGCAGACCAGCAGCAAGATGGTAGAAATGAGGTCAAAGAGGTGGGAAGGGATCAGAACCATAGGGCCTTCCTTATAAGCTCCGATCAGGAGAGTCTGGACTTTGATACTTCTTAAAATACTCCCTCCTCTTGAAATATTTAATATTGTATTCTACTAGTTTTCCTCCTATTTATCTGACTTCTATCTCTGCTTCCTTCTACAGTCCTCTAGCTATTCATTAACTATTAGCATTTTGTCAAAACTTAGTCCTCAACCCTCTTCTTTTCTCACTGAATACACTCTGCCTCAATCATCTCACCTCAGCCAATAGTTCCAATTAACTATCTACCAGCACACAATTCACAAATTTATATCTCCTGTCCAGGCCTCTCTAAGCTCTAGATGCATGTACTCATCTACTTGGTTGATCCTTTTACTTGTCATAAGCAGAACTCATACCTGCCTCTAGCCCTCACTTTGGCTTCAGTCTTCTTCCAAATTTCTAAGGTCAATCCTCCCATTAGGTTCTTTAATAACACCATGAACTACTGTTCACAGAATCTTTCACAATAAAAAAAACCAAAAATGACATATATGGATGTGATGATTATTTGTTTAATGCCCATATCCTTCATTAGACTGTAAGTTTAATGAACGACCTTATCTATATTTTGGTTCATTACAGTGTCCTTAGTCTTAACACAGTGTCTGACATAAACAATTAATATTTGTCAAATAAGCAAATAACTAAATTAAATAAAGTATGCTGATCCCCAAGCTGAATTTTTGAAACAGCACAGGGATGGGAATGAGAACAGAGGAGTAAGAAAAGGAAGATGATAAATAGAATCTCAATTACTAAGCAAAAATTCTGTTATTCTCTGAAATAAATTGTCACAGAAGGCACTAGAAGATAACAGAATCAGTTTTTTGAAAAGTGACTGCCCACACATCAGTTTTTAATCTGTAGGTAACAAGTAAATCTTTGAAAAGGATGAGTTTGCCAATTCTCTAATTAGCAAAGATTTTATTTTTTGAGAAACTAAAATATTGCCACATGAAAAAAATTACTCTAAGTCTTATTCTATATAAGCAGAGCAGCACCTAATTTGTTGGCTTCTCCATAGTGAATAACAGCACATTAAAACAATCATTCTTGATACGATGATGGGCTCTTCAGAAGACTGACTTGGTTAGATATGAGGTCTAAGAAAATATTAACATTTTTCTTAAGGGTCACAATTTGCTGGCTGTGTTTTCTAACTGAATATTTATTCTCAAGTTTCATAAGACATGACAATCACCTTTCCAAAAAAGGTAACATTATGTCAACTGCAACTATTCATGTCTAGATTATCCCTCTTATATTTCTCAAATTTAGCAATCCTTATATTGAGGACCACAAAAAGAGAACATATGAGTACTTTAATTTAGGTAAGTGCACCATCTGGTATTTACTTTTAAGTCTACAAAGATTTCAAAGGTTACCTTTTCTGAGGACTTACACTACAGAGGTAGATCTAAGTCATTATGGCATTGAACTATCAATGATTTCCTGGGCTCAAGTCCTGTACAGATGACCCCTACTTTTTAAAGGTTATGGTAGTGATCAAGAGCATGTATCTAACGCAGGAGTCCCCAACCCTGGGGCCATGGACGACTACCAGTCCATGGCCTGTTAGGAGATGAGTGGCAGGCGAGCAAGTGAAGCTTCGTCTGTATTTATAGCCGCTCCCCATGGCTCACATTACTGCTTGAGCTCCACCTTCTCTCAGATCAGCCTCAGCATTAGATATTCATAGGAGCGGGAACCCTACTGTGAAGTGTGCATGCACATTACTCCCCAAGCCTCATCCCCCTTCTCCCCCACCCCCATCCATGGAAAAATTGTCTTCCAAACCTAGTCCCTGGTGTCAAAAAGTTAGGGAATGTTGCTCTAAAGACCTAAATTGAAATCCTGGCTTCTCCACCTATGAACTAGCTAAGTTAGTTTCTTTGAGACTAAATTCAGTGCCACCTATGAAAATGGGGTTAAGTATACATATGTCCTGCATTATAAAGATGAAATGAAACAAAATATGTAAAAAGCTTAACCTAATATTAACTATATGGTAAGTGTTGAATGAATGGGTATTAGTTAATTTTGTTAATTTTGTTTCCTTCCTTTCCAAAGGTCTACAATTCTCATTTGGTTGGTCTCAAGACCTCTTTACTGTTTCAATTATTGCAGACCTTAACAATTTTCTTTATGTAGTTTATGTCCCACAATATTTACCATTAAAACTGAGAAGTTAAAAATATTTTTATTAATTCATTTAAAAAGTGATAAACCCAGAAGAGGGAGGGCAAGACGGCGACAGGAGAGGAGGTCCCTAAGCCTCTTCCAGAAAACACAATTGAACAGATGTCCAGTAGCCAAGAAAAAGGACTCTGAGTGACACAACGGCAGCTGAGAAATTCACGCATCGCAAATAAACATCTGAAGGTTGGAGAGAAGGGGGCGAGTGGGAGAGAGGGGAGGGAACAGAGAGGGGTTGCAACAGGACCCAGTCACTGCTGACTATCTGAGAGCAGCACCGTGCATGGAAGGGGGAAGGCAAAGAGGTGACAAGAGTAAAAGCCAGCAAAGTGGCAGAATGGTGGGAGTATGTGTGGGAGTCAGCCTTAGAGCAGTGTGTTGGGGACAGAGCTTGGGAGCCAGCCTATGAAATTTTTGAATAACAAGAGGGCTGAGTGAGGAATCTGAATGACTGCAGGCCGAGGAGAGTCCCCAGAGACAGCACCTTGGCTCTCAGCACCCTCGCGACCCACAGCACAAGCACGCAGGGCTACTACGCAGGGCTGTGGCTTCTGTTCCCTGCCCACTGGGGAGGTGAGCCGGCTGCCTTTATACTGCCTGAGGTCAGGCCAACAGCTTTGGACTTGTGGTGCGTGCATTTGCACGCGTGACCCTGGGGCCTACAAGCAGTGCGAGCCTGCAGACTCGGTCCCAACAGATGGTTGCTGGAACAGGCCTAGGAAGAAAGGCGGATTTGATAGCATTCACCCCAGCCAGCAAGAGCAGCCTCAGCCTACATTGCCCAGCTTCCCTAGCATAGGGCAGGAGGTGGAGCACCCCCAGCGCACTTTTTGTTGCCCTCGCCTCTTTCCTACAGCCTCCCCAACCAACTAACTAACTGCAGGAAGCAGAGGGACCCTGGATAGATATACATCGCCTAAAAACATGGCAGGAGACCAGAAATAAGAAATAAACAACCACCCTCTCTCCCAAAACTTGGCCCCCAGAGCCACCTAGTGTCTGCCTTACAGCAAGACACCACAAAAGTACTAATCGGGGCTCCTGGGCTCTGCTGAACACAACACTCTCATGTCAAAGAGGAAGAACGCAGCAGACATGATGAATTCCTTAAAAACTAAAACTCCTCAGAAAGAACATAAAATTTACCCAGAAGACAGCTTCTTAGACCTAGAAATTTCTGAACTATGGACAGAGAATTTAAAGTAGCCGTTCTAAAGGCTCTGAGAGAAATGAAAACATACTGGCAAAATACCACAGCTGAGATGAACAACATAAAAAAGGAACTCCGTGAACAAAAGGAAAAATTTAACAAAGAAATTCAAAACATAAGGAAGATTGGGATGGAAATTCAAGAGATAAATAATACAAGAAAAGAAGTGAGAAACGAAATAACAGCCATAGGAAACAGGGCCAACCAGATGGAGGAAAGAATTAGTGATATCGAAGATCAGAACATGAAAACAGCTCAGAAGGAGGAAGAGAGGGAATATAGAACCAAAAGGATTGAAAGAACGCTGCAAGAACTATCTGACTCCATGACACAAAACAACATCAGGATAATAGGACTGGAAGAAGGAGCAGAGCACTCTACAGAGAGCATACTCAAACAAATAGTAGATGAGAACTTTCCAAACCTATGGAAAGATCTGGAACCCCCAAATCAAGTACAAAACAGGTCCCCTAGATACCTGGACTCTAGCAGATCTTCTCCAAGGCACACTATACTGAAGATGTAAAAAAATCAAAGACAAAGAGACAATTCTTAAGGCAGCCAGGAAATATAACCTTCAGAGGAAAACCCACCAGGCTGGCATCAGATTTCTCAGCAGAAACTCTACAAGCCAGGAGGGAGTGGAATCCAATATTCAAAACTTAAAAGAGAGAAACTTCCAGCCAAGAATAAATTATGTAGCAAAATTATCTTTCAGATATGAAGGTGGAATAAAGACCTTCTCAGACACACAGAAGCTGAAGGAGTTTGCCAGCACAAAAATGGCACTTCAAGAAATTCTGAAGGAGGGACAGAGAAGAAGGCAGGATGGCGACTGGAGAGGAGGTCCCTAAAGCCTGTCCCAGAAAACACAATTGAACGGCCACCCAGGATCTAAGAAAGAGGACCCTGCGTGACAAAACGGCTGTTGAGAAATCCACAAATCACAAGTAAACACCTGAAGGTTGGAGAGAAGGGGGCGAGGTGGGGAGAGGGAAGGGAGCAGAGACGGACTGCAACAGGACACAATCGCTGCTGACTCTTCGGAGCGGCGCAGTGCGTGGGAGAGGAGAGACCGCGGGGGATCTGGGCTTGGAGCTGCATGCTGGGGACAGAGTTTGGGAGCCAGCCTCTGGAACTTTTGAGTGGTAGAAGGGATGAGCGAAGACTCTGAACTGCAAAACCGACACCCCAGGGCTGCAGTTCCTGTTCCCAGCCTGCTGCAAAGGAGACCCTGCTATCTTGGGCCAGGCCCACAGCTTTGGACTTATGGAGCGTGCATTTCTTCGTGTACCCCAGGGTTCTGAAAGCAGTGTGAGCCCATAGACAGCCAGATGCTGAATCAGGGTGGGGAAGAAAGGGAGATTTGAAAGCATTCCCCCAAGCCTAGAACCAGCTTCCCCAGCAAAGGGCAGAAGGCAGACCAGCCCTTGGAGCGCCTTTTGTTGGCCTCTCCCCAGGATATATATGCATAGCCTCCAAACACAGTAGGAGATCAGAAACAATAAACAAACAACCCCCCTCTCTCCCAAAACTTGACCCCCAGTGCCACCTAGTGTCTGCCCTACAGCAAGACACCACAAAAGCAATAATGTGGGCACTGAAAATAAAGCCCTAATGTCAAAGAGGAAGAATCCAGAGGACAGGATGAATTCCTTGAAAACTAAAACTCCTCAGAAAGAACATGAAATTGATGCTTCTTAGACCTAGAAGGGTCTGATTTAAGTGACAGAGAATTTAAAGCAGCCATTCTAAAGGCTGTGAGAGAAATGAAATCATACTGGCAGAACACCATAGCTGAGATAAATGACATAAAAAAGGATATGAACGACATAAAAAAGGAACTCCGTGAACAAAAAGAACAATTTAACAAAGAAATTCAAAACATAAGAACAATTGAGATGGAAATGCGAGAAATAAATAATACAATAAAAGAAGTGAGAAATGAAATAACTGCCATAAGAAAAAGGGCCAACCAGATGGAGGAAAGAAATAGGGATATCGAAGATCAGAACATGGAAACAGCTCGGAAACAGGAAGAGAGGGAATATAGAACCAAAAGGATTGAAAGAACTCTGTAAGAACTATCCAACTCCATGAGACAAAACAACATCAGGGTAATAGGATAGTTCTATAGAGGGAGAAGAGCAATCTACAGAGAGCATACTCAAACAAATCGTAGATGAGAAATTTCCAAACACATGGTAAGATATGGAACCCCAAGTTCAAGAAGAAAACAGGTCCCCTAGATACCTGGACCCTAACAGATCTTCTCCAAGACACATGGTACTAAAGATGTCCAAAACTAAAGACAAAGAGACAATTCTCAAGGCATCGAGGGAAAAAAAGAACTATAACCTTTAGAGGAAAACCCATCAGGCTGGCATTAGATTTCTTAGCAGAAACTCTGCAAGCCAGGAGAGAGTGGAATTCAGTATTCAAAAATTTAAAAGAGAGAAACTTCCAGCCAAGAATAAATTATCCAGCAAAATTATCTTTCAGATATGAAGGTGGAATAAAGACCTTTTCGGACACACAGAAGCTGAGGGAATTTGCCAACACAAGGCCAGCACTTCAAGAAATACTGAAGGAGGCTCTTCGACCTGAAACAAAACGTCAGGAAAAATGGAACAAAGTTGGGGCAATGAGAAAGAAAGAAAAATAAACAAACAAACAAATAAAAACAAAGACAGACATAAGTAATGGCCACAGAAAGTCCTCACATATTGATCATCACTCTAAATGTTAATGGACTGAACTCACCAATAAAAAGACACAGAGTAGCAGACTGGATTAAAAAACAGAACGCATCCATATGCTGTCTCCAAGAGACACACCTCAGTCATAAGGACAAACACAGACGCAGAGTGAAAGGATGGGATACAATACTCCAAGCAAACGGTAAACAAAGAAAAGCAGGAGTTGCCATACTGGTATCTGATGAAATAAACTTCAAGTTAAAAAAGATAGTAAAAGAAAAAGATGGACATTACATAATGATAAAAGGCACAATACAACAAGAAGACTTGACACTAACTAATATATATGCTGCCGAGCAGGATGCACCAAAATATACAAAGAAACTACTAATAGATTTGAAAGGAGAATATGATGATTACACAATCATAGTGGGAGACTTAAACATCCCGCTAAAGCCATGGACAGAACATCCAAACAGAAAATAAATAAGGAAATAACAGCTCTAAATGACACATTACAGCAATTGGACATAATTGACATTTACAGGACACTTCATCCAGCAAAAAGAGACTACACCTTCTTATCCAGTGCGTATGGAACATTCTCAAGGACAAACCACATGCTGGGACACAAAAGTAGCCTCAGCAAATTTAAGAGATCGAAATCAAACCAAGTGTATTCCCAGACCACAAAACTTTGAAACTGGAGATCAACTGTAAAGGAAAGCAGAAAAAACCACATATGCATAGAGATCAAACAACACCTTATTAAAAAAGGACTGGATAAAAGAACAAATAAAAGATGAGATTAAAAAATATATAGAAACTAATCACAATGAAAATACAACATATCAGAATTATTGGGACACGGCAAAAGCGATAATAAGAGGGAAATTTATATCACTACTGGCCTATCTTAAAAAACAAGAAAAATCACAAGCAAACATCTTAGCATCCCATCTTAAAGAACTAGAAAAAGAAGAGCAGACAAAACCCAAAGTCAGCAGAAGGAAAGAAATAATAAAAATTAAAGCAGAGCTAAATCAATTAGAGAACAGAAGGACAATAGAAAAAAGTTAATATTACGAAGAGCTGGTTCTTTGAGAAAGTCAACAAAATTGAAAAACCCCTGGCAAGACTAATCAAAGGACGAAAGGAAAGGACACAAATATCGAAAATTAGAAATGGAAGGGGAGAAATTACCACTGATACCACAGAAACACAAAGGATTATAAGAAAATATTCTGAAGGACTTTATGCCACGAAATTTAACAACCGAGAAGAAATGGACAAGTTTCTAGAAACGTATAGCCTACCTAGACTGAACCAAGAAGAACTGGATAATCTAAATAGACCAATCAATAGCAAAGAGATTGAAATGACTATCCATAATCTCCCTAAAGGCAAAAGCCCGGGACCAGATGGTTTCACCAACGAGTTCTACCAAGCATTCAAAGAAGAATGAACACGTATCCTCCTCAGACTCTTCCAAAAAATTGAAGAGGATCCAATACGTCCTAACTCATTCTATGAGGCCAACATTACTCTAATACCAAAGCCTGGCAAAGACAACACAAAAAAAGAAAACTATAGACCAATATCTCTGATGAACACAGATGCAAAAATCCTGAACAAAATATTACCAAATAGAATACCACAATGCATCAAAAAGTCATACATCATGATCAAGTGGGATTCATCTTGGGAGCATAAGGATGGTTCAACCTAAGAAAAACAATCAATATGATATACCACGTAAACAAAATCAAAGATAAAGACCATATGGTCATTTCAATTGATGCAGAAAAAGCTTTCGACAAGGTACAACATCCATTTATGATCAAAACACTAAATAAAATAGGTATAGAAGGAAAGTATCTCAACCTAATAAAGGCCATATATGACAGACCCTCGGCCAACATCATACTGAATGGGGAAAAGCTGAAACCTATTTCCCTAAAATCAGGAACAAGACAGGGATGCCCCCATCACCACTGTTATTTAATATAGTTTTGGAAGTTCTAGCCACAGCAATCAGGCAAGAGAAAGGAATAAAAGGTATAACCAAATTGGGAAAGAGGAGGTAAAATTGTCACTATTTGCGGATGACATGATCCTTTATATAAAAAACTCCAAAGATTCCACCAGGAAACTATTAGAAACAATTAAGGAATATAGTAAAGTTGCAGGATACAAATTCAATGTATAAAAATCAACAGCACTCCTTTATACAAACAATGAATCCTCAGAAAAAGAAATGAGGGAGTCAATACCCTTTGCTATCAAAACAAAAAGAATGAAATACCTGGGAATTAACTTAACAAAGAATGTAACAGACTTATGCATGGAAAACTATAAGACACTTTTGAAAGAAATTGGAACAGACTTTAAGAGGTGGAAAAATATCCCCTGTTCCTGGATAGGAAGACTTAACATTGTTAAAATGGCCATTCTTCCCAAAGTAACCTACAGATTTAATGCAATACCCATTAAAATCCCACAATAATACTTCCGTGAAATAGATAAAAGAATTATCAGATTTATATGGAATCATAAAAGACCTTGAATTGCCAAAGGAATACTGTATAAAAAGAATAAGGCTGGTGGCATTACACTTCCTGACTTCTATTTATATTACAAAGCATCAATAGTCAAAACAGCTTGGTACTGGCAGAAAAACAGAAATATAGACCAATGGAATAGAACTGAAAACCCAGAAATAAATCCACAAATTTATGGACAAATAATTTTCGATAAAGGAGCAAAAAACATACAGTGGGGAAAAGACAGCCTCTTTAGTATAGGTGGTGCTGGGAAAACTGGAAAAACATATGCAAAAGAATGAACTTTCTCCATATACAAAAATTAACTCAAAATGGATTAAAGACCTTCATATCAGACCTGCAACAATAAAATGTATAGAAGAAGACATTGGTACTAAACTTATAGACCTAGGACTCAAGGAAGACTTCATGAATCTGTCCTCAAAGGCAAGGGAAGTAAAAGCAAAAATAAAGGAATTGGACTATATCAAACTAAAAAGCTTCTGCACAGCAAAAGAAACTATCAACAAGGCAAAGAGATAGCCAATTGAATGGGAGAAAATATTTGCAAATAACGCATCAGATAAGGGTCTAATACCTAAAATATATAAAGAACTAGTAAGACTTAACAACAAAAAAACAAACAACCCAATTAAAAAGTGGGCAGAAGCACTAAACAGACACTTCTCCCACGAAGAAATACAAATGGCCAGCAGACATATGAAAAAATGCTCATCCTCATTAGCTATCAGGGAAATGCAAATCTAAACCACAGTGAGATACCACCTCACACCTGTGAGAATGGCTGTTATCAACAAGACAAGGAATAACAAGTGCTGGAGAGGGTGTGGAGAGAAAGGAACTCTCGCACACTGCTGGTGGGAGTGCAAAGTGGTTTGCAACCACTGTGGAGGACAGTGTGGAGATTCCTCAGAAAATTGGGAATGGAGCTACCATTTGACCCAGTAATCCCCCTTCTGGGGATCTACCCAAAAAACCTGAAAATCTTTGTTCGCAAAGACTTATGTACCCCAATGTTCATCGCAGCGCTGTTCACAGTGGCTAAAACATGGAAACAACCAAAGTGCCCTGCGACAGATGACTGGATAAAGAAGCTGGGGTACATATACACAATGGAATATTACTCAGCTATAAGAAAAGATGAAATATTGCCATTTGCAACAAAATGGATAGACCTGGAGATCATCATGCTTAGTGAAATAAGCCAGACAGAAAAAAATAAAGAACTGTATGACTTCACTCATATGCGGAATATAAAACTGAAAGCAAAGAAAAAAAAGAAATGAACAAACAACCCATGGACACAATCAATAGTTTAATGTTTATTTGGGGACGAGTGGATCAGGGAGGGGAAGGGTTGGAAGAGGAGGGGGAGAAGCTAAATATAAGGTGACGGGAAGTGAAGTTACATTAGGTGGTGAACTTATTATACATCAAGTTGACAATGCACTGTAGAATTGTATGCCTGAAACCTATGTAATACTTGCTAATGGATGTCACTCCAATAAGTCTAACAATAAAAATGAATTAAAAAAAGAAAAGAAAAAAGAAATACTGAAGGAGGCTCTTCAACCTGAAAGAAAACATCAGGAAAAATGGAATAGAGTTGGGTCAACAAGAAGGAACTAAAAATTAAACAAAAACAAACAAACAAATAAGTAATGACTACAGGAAATCCTCACATATTGATCACCACTCTAAATGATAATGGACTGAACTCATGAATAAAAAGACAGAGAGTAGCAGACTGGATAAAAAACAAAACCCATTCATATGCTGTCTCTAAGAGACATACCTCAGCCATAAGGACAAACACAGACTCAGAGTGAAAGGATGGGAAACAATACTCCAAGCAAATGGTAACCAGAGAAAAGCAGGAGTTGCCATAGTGATATCTGATGAAACAAACTTCAGGTTATAAAAGATAACAAGAGATAAAGATGGACATTACATAATGATAAAAGGCACAATACAACAAGAAGACTTGACACTAATTAATATATATGCTCTCACCCAGGAAGCACCAAAATATACAAAGAAACTACTAACAGATTTAAAAGGAGAAACCGATAGATGCACAATCATTGTGGGAGACTTAAACATCCTGCTAACAGCCAAGGACAGATCATCCAAACAGAAAATAAATAAGGAAATATCAGATGTAAATAACACATTATAGCAATTGGACATAATTGACATTTACAGGACACTTCACTCAGCAAAAAGAGACTATACCTCCTTTTCTAGTGCATATGGAACATTTTCAAGTATAGACCATATGCTGGGATACAAAAGTAGCCTCCGCAAATTCAAGAAGACTGAAATCATACCAAGTGTATTCTCAGACCACCAAGCTTTAAAACTGGAGATCAACTGTAAAAGGAAAGCAGAAAAAACCACATATACATGGAGATTAAACAACATCTCATTAAAAAATGACTGGATTAAAGAACAAATAAAAGAAGAACTTAAAAAACATATAGAAACTAATGACAATGAAAATACAACATATCAGAATTATTGGGACACAGCGAAAGTGGTAATAAGAGGGAAATTTATATCACTACAGGCCTGTCTTAAGAAACAAGAAAAATCACAAGTAAACATCTTAACATCCCATCTTAAAGACCTAGAAAAAGAAGAGCTGACAAAACCCAAAGTCAGCAGAAGGAAAGAAATAATAAAAAGTAAATCAGAGCTAAACCAATTAGACAATAGAAGGACAATAGAAAAAGTTAATATAACAAAGAGCTGGTTCTTTGAGAAAGTCAACAAAATTGACAAACCCTTGGCTAGACTAATCAAAGTGCGAAAGGAAAGGACACAAATATCCAAAATTAGAAATGAAATTGGAGAAATGACCACTGATACCACAGAAATACAAAGGATTATACGAAAATATTATGAAGGGCTTTCTGCCACTAAATTTAACAACCTAGAAGAAACAGACAAGTTCCTAGAAACCTATAGTCTACCTAGACTGAATCAAGAAGAACTGGATACTCTAAATAGACCAATCAATAGCAAAGAAATTGAACTGACTATTCACAACCTCCTTAAAGGCAAAAGCCCTGGATCAGGCAAAAGCACCAACAAATTTTACCAAGTATTCAAAGAAGAATGATCACCCATCCTCCTCAGACTCTTCCAAAAAATTGAAGAGGAAGCAGTATTTCTTAACTCATTCTATGAGACCAACATTACCTTAATACCAAAGCCTGGTAAAGACAACACATAAAAAGAAAACTACAGACCAGTATCTCGGATGAACACAGATACAAAAATTCTAAACAAAATACTAGCAAATAGAATACAACAATGCATCAAAAAGATTATACATCATGATCAAGTGGGATTCATCCCAGGAGAACAAGGATGGTTCAACATATGAAAATCAATCAATGGGATACACCACATAAACAAAATAAAAGATAAAGACCATATGATCAGCAGAAAAAACATTTGAGAAGATATATCATCCATTTATGATCAAAACACTGAATAAAAAATGGGTATAGAAGGAAAGTATCTCAACATAATAAAGGACATATATGACAAAACCTCAGCTAATATCATACTGAATGGGGAAAAGCTGAAGCCTATTTCCTTAAAATCAGGAACAAGACAGGGATGCCTCCTGTCAGCATTGCTATTCAATATAGTACTGGAAGTTCTAGCCACAGCAATCAGGCAAGAGAAAGGAATAAAAGGTATCCAAATTGGGAAAGAAGAGGTCAAACTGTCACTATTTGCAGAGGACATGATCCTTATATAGAAAATTCCAAAGACTCCACCAGAAAACTACTGGAAACAATAAATAAATAAATACAGTCAAGTTGCAGGATGCAAAATCAATGTACAAAAATCAACAGCATTCCTATATACAAACAAGAATAAGAAATGAGAGAGTCAATTTCTTTTGCTATCGCAACAAAAAGAATGAAATACCTGGGAATTAATGTAACAAAGAACGTGACATACACGGAAAACTGTAAGACACTTTTGACAGTGCTGAAGCCTTAGCCACTACACCACCAGGGAACTCCCAAGACACTTTTGAAAGAAACTGAAGAGGACACAAAGAAACGGAAAGATATCCCCTGATCATGGATAGAAAAACTTAACATTGTTAAAATGGCCATTTTACCCAAAGCAATTTATAGATTTAATGCAATTTTCATCAAAATCCCACAATCATACTTTCAGGAAAAAGAGATTAAAAAATTACCAGATTTATATGAAACCATAAAAGACCTCAAATTGCCAAAGCAATACTATATAAAAAGAATAAGGCTAGTGGTATTATACTCCCTGACTTCAATTTATATTACAAAGCATCAATAATCAAAACAGCTTGGTACTGGCAGAAAAACTGACATGTAAACCAATGGAACAGAATTGAAAACGCAGAAATAAATCCACAAATATATGGACAAATAATTTTTGATAAAGAAGCAAAAAATAAGCAATGGGAAAAAGCCTGTTCAGTAGATGATGCCGGGAAAGCTAGAAAAACACATGCAAAAGAATGAATCTGAGCTGTGAACTCTCACCATATACAAAAATTAACTCAAAATGGATTAAAGACCTCCATATAAGACCTGAAACAATAAACTGTACAGGAGAAAACACTGGTACTAAAAAGTTATAGACCTAGAGCTCAAGAAAGACTCCATGAATCTGACCTCAAAGGCACGTGAAGTAAAATAAAAAATAAATGAATGGGACTATATCAAATTAAAAAGCTTCTGCACAGCAAAAGAAAGTATCAACAAAGCAAAAAGACAGGTAATTGAATGGAAGAAAATATTTGCAAAGAACGCATCTTATAAGGGTCTAAAATCTAAAATATATAAAGAACTAGTATGACTTAACAACAAAAAACAAACAACCCAATTAAAAAGTGGGCAGAAGAATTAAACAGACACTTCTCCCGCGAAGAAATACAAATGGCCAGGAGACACATGAAAAAATGCTCATCCTCACTAGCTATCAGGGAAATGCAAATCAAAACCACAATGAGATACCACCTCACACCTGTGAGAATGGCTGTTATCAACAAGACAAGGAATAACAAGTGCTTGAGAGGATGTGGAGAAAAAGGAACTCTGGCACACTGCTGGTGGGAGTGCAAACTGGTACAACCACTGTGGAAGGCAGTGTGGAGGTTCCTCAGAAAATCTGTAATAGAGTTACCATATGACCCAGCAATCCTCCTTCTGGGGATCTACCCAAAAAACTTGAAAACGTTAGTCCACAAAGACTTATGTACCCCAATGTTCATCGCAGCGCTGTTCACAGTGGCCAAAACATGGAAACAACCAAAGTGCCCTGCGACAGATGACTGGATAAAGAAGCTGTGGTACATATACACAATGGAATATTACTCAGCTATAAGAAAAGATGAAATACTGCCATTTATGACAAAATGGATGGAGCTAGAGATCATCATGCTAAGCAAAATAAGCCAGATAGAGAAAACCAAAAACGATATGACTTCACTCATATGTGGAATAGAAAACTGAAAGCAACAAAGAAAAGACAAACAAACAAAAAAACCCACAGACACAATCAATAGTTTAATGGTTATTCAGGGGCAAAAGGGGAGGGGGTGGCAGAAGAGGGAGGAGGTGGGGGAGGAGGGATGGGGATCTAAATATATGGTGATGGAAAGATGGGGTGGTGAATTTATAATGCAACAAGTTGATGATGAACTGTAAAATTGTAAACCTGGAACCTATGTAATTCTTGCTAACCAATGTCACCCCAATAAGCCTAATAATAAAAAAAATACATACACACACACACACACACACACACACACATAAATTGCAATCTATGTAATAATAATTAATGGACACAAGGATTATAAGACACAAACATGATACATTTAAAAAGAAAATGTTTTCAGCATAAAAAAAAGCAAATTTGAACATAGAATTACCATACGATCCAACGATTTCACTCCTGAGTATATACCCCAAAGAAATGAAAACAGGTGTTCAAACAAAATTTTCTATGTAAATGTTCATAGCAGCATTATTCATGATAGCCAAAAAGTAGAAACAACCCAAATGTCCATCAATGGCTTCATACAAGTTCTGACAATTAAGTTCGCCAACTTGCCACTATGTGCTTACATTGGCAGCACTATACAAAGAACTTGGTAAGGTTTCATAACCTTGGTACATCTGTGTCTCACACCTGCGCTTGTGTCAATGTGTGGTGGTGTCTTGCTGAGTGGTGCTTATTATTGTTGTTGTATGTTTTTGTGTGCTGTCATGAGAATGCTGGAGTTTGAATTAGAGCAATAAGCAAATATTAAATTTCTTGTCAAACTTGGCAAGAATGGAAGTGAAATTAGGGACATGTTAGTCCAAATGTGTGGGGATAATGAAATGAAGAAAATGGCAGTGTACAAATGGATTAACTGTTTTCTGAGAGGAGAGAATGCATCACTGATGAAAAGAGGTCAGGGCAGCCAGTAAGGAGCAGAATGATGAGAACATTGCAAAAATTCATCGAATTGTGTGTCAAAATTGTCGGGTGACTGTGAGAAGCATAGCAGACCAAGTAAACATTGAGAGAGAAACTGTTGGGAAAATCTTAAGGGAAAATCTTGGCATGAGAAAGGTGTGTGCAAAAATGGTCCCAAAGGAGCTCAGCAATGAACAAAAGCCAAGGAGAGATGAAGTTTGCCAAGATACTTTGGAGAGGCAAGATGATGTTTTGGGCCGTGTTATCACTGGGTGTACCTATGACCGTGAAATAAAGCATCAAATCGCACAATGGAGGGCAGCCAATTCTGCACAACCGAAAAGGTTCCATCAGTCCAAATCAAGTGTCAAAATGATGGTGCTAACCTCTTTCGATAGCAGAGGGACTGTTCATTATGAATTTGTACCAACTAGACAAACAGTCAATCAAGTTTACTATTTTGAAGTGCTGAAAAGGATGTGTGAAAAAGTTAGATGAAAACAACCTGAACTTTTCATCAAGAACTCATGGCTCCTGCATCACAACAACGCACCAGCTCACACGGCACTGTCTGTGAGGGAGTTTGTAGCCAGTACATAAAATATTGTAATGGTATTTGAACACCCTCTGTATTCACCTGATCTGGCCCTCAATGACAAATAAATATTGAAAGAAACACATTTTGATGACATTCCGAACATCACAGATCATATGACAACAGTTCTGATAACTATTCCAGAAAAAGAGTTCCAAAATTGCTTTGAAGGGTGGACTAGGTGCTGGTGTTGGTGCAGAGCTTCCCAAGGGAAGTACTTTGAAGGTGACTGTAGTGATATTCAGCAATGAGGTATGTGGCACTTTTTCTAGGATGAGTTCGTGAACTTAATTGTCAGACCTCATAGGTAAACAAAATGTAGTCTATCCATATAATGGTATATTATTCAGCCACAAAGATGAATGAAGTATTAATATATTCTACAATATGGATGAAGTTTGAAAACATTATGCTATTTGAAAGAAAGCAGAAACAAAAGGCCACATGCTGTATGATTTCATTTCTATGAAATATCCAGAATATGTAATTCCGTAGAGACAGAAAGCAGAATGACTGCTATGGGGTGAGGAGAAGGAGGAATGCAGGCTGACTGCTTAATGGGTATGTGGTTTCCTTTTGGGGTGATAAAACTGTTCCAGAACTAGAGAGTAGTGTTGGCTGCACAATGTCACTAAGAGTGTTTTGAAATTTTATGTTACGTGTATTTTATCAAAATAAAAACTTGTAAAGTTTATTGAAAATAACTGTTCATCGGGCGCTTTACACATTTTATTAAATCTTTGTTACCCTACGAGGCAGGTGATTTCACTTCATTTTACAGGTGAAAAAACTGAGGCTTAGACAAGTAACCCATTCAGAGTAGCTCAGCAAAGTTGGCTCTAACGTAAGCATTTTGAGTCCATAGCCCACTTTCCGTTATGCTGCATGTGTGCACTCTCTAAAACTAATGGAGTACAACACCCACAAAACACTACTTGATGTCCCTGTTATCTGGGTGGTTTTTGCTCCTCTATGTGACACGGTCATTTCATTCTTGGTGGCTGTTCCTGACTCACCTTTCCTCCTTCACTTACTATCTCTGCAACTGCCATTCCTTACCACTTAGAATTTCTCTTTTCTGTCTCAACCCTTTTCTCTATTTACAGCCCCTTGGTGGAAAGGGGAGAGTCATTTATAAGCATTGATGGTCCATCAGCATACATTTTCATTCCATTTTAGGTTACAAAAAATGATAACACATCCAATATCCTTTATATGGGCACTCCTCCTTTAACAACTGAGTTCCGTTCCTATGATTAGGTCATTAAGCTATTGTAATTGGTGGACAAGCCAGAAGCTTAATAGTGAACGTCATGTGGCATGTCATGGTGCCATAGGATATATTTTTCAATAGATACCATGTGACACCACACTTACAAAAGAAATATGTAGTCTTGTGTGATTGTAAATGCTTTGTGGAGTGAATACTAACTGACTGTGGGAATGAGACAAAGACTGAGAAAGGGGATTGCCAAGACTCACAGACTGAGAATGGGGATTCCCGCTGGAAAACTGGTCCTAAGTCCAAGCAGTCATTAAACACGAAGGTCATTAAGTGAAGAGTGGCTGTAGCTTATTTTTACTATGGGTCACTTTGGCTCAGGCTTAATGATTTAGCAACAAAGATTTCTTTTGTTGTATGGTTCTCTACCCTCCCCACCTACACCGCATCTCTGTTCCTTTACCTAGTTTAAGGTCCAGAGCCACTGTGGAACATTGAAGTGAAATCCCAAAGGGCTGGACATAAATAAAAGGAGGCTTTGTTATAAATGCTAGATGATCTAGAGCAGTGGTTCTAAAACTTTAGCATGCATTAGAATCACCTGGGCATTGCTAAAACACAGCTTGCTGAACTGCCCCCCAGGCCCCTCCGAGTTTCTGCTTCAGTAGGTCTTAGGGCAGGCTTGGGAGTTTATAGTTCTCCTAGTTCCCAGGTGATGCTGCTGCTGCTGGTGCAAGGACAACCCTTTGGGAAAAGTGACCCACAGTGGTTCTCCATCTTGGCTACATAATAACCTATGATACTTCAAAAAATAATCTTGATGCCCATTCCCCTCCTAGATGAATTAGGTCTGTTTTCCTGGGGTTTCAGGTGAAATATGATGCATCTATATATTTTTAAAAGGTCCTCGGACATGTACCGCCAGAGCTGAGAACCACTGATTTAGACTGTCTAATTACCAATTATGATTGAAAGTAAGACGCACAAATAATTCATGCAAAAGGTATTATTTCATAAAAGGGTACCATTTGCATAAGAGTTGTAGACTATAAATGAAACAAAACAATCCTAATATTGACAGATCCAAATTAGAGCTTGGTCTATGAACACAAAAGTACGAAGGGATCGTGGTGGATGAGAAACAAGGGCAACATACTTTTAAAGGACCTCTTAGCCTACAGAGATAATGCCGAAAAATCTCAATTTCTCTCCATGGATTCTCCCTGAATTCTAGCAGGGGAGGAAGCGGAGGGGAAGGAGGGAGAGGGAGGGGAGGAAGATATCACACACACTCTCTCTCACACACACACACACACACACACACACACACACGCGCGCGCGCGCGCACGCGAAAACTGGAGCCAGTAATGTCTTTCACATGTGTACCACATGATATGTATAGGGACTTCACAGCTGCACTGTATATACTAGCAAAACATTAGGAAAAAATATCCATCAGTAATAAAAGAGATAACTTGTAGCATACTCACACAAAGGAATACCCTGCAGTATTAAAAAATGACAGATTATACAACATGGATATAATTTAGAAATATAATGGTAAGTGAATAAAGTCAGTCATAGAAGAACATATAGATGATTCCATTCATAAAAAAATTCAAAAACTTGTCAAACTAAACAATGTATTGTTTTTAATATACACATGTGTTGAAACTACAAAATTGAGGTTAGTGGCTAGTTTTCATGGATAGGGGAGGGGATATGATTAGAAAAGTATACACAGGAGAAGAAAGAAAGGAAACACTTTGGGGGGACCCAGGTGTTATTCCTTACATTTTACATACACATATATTTAAGAAGTTTATTGTGTCTATGCAATATTTAGACACCAAAAAAGAGTCAGGATGGGCAAGCTAATGGGACACAATAAAAAATCATACATTTACCATACAACCCAGCAATTCATAAGTATCTACTCAAGGGAAATGAAAACACATATACACACAAAGACTTGTTTGTGAATGTTCATGTAGCTTCATTCATAATAGACCCCAAATGGAAACAACCCAAATGTCTATCAAAAGAAGAATGAATAAACAAATTGTATATCCATGCAATGGAATACTATTCAGCAATAAAAAGGGACCAACTACTGAGTGAATCCCAAAAGCATTCTATTGAGTAAAAGAAGTCAGATACAAAAGACTAAATACTGTATAATACCATTTATACAAATATACAAATATAAATTAAATACTATATAGCATTTATGTAGAATTCCAGAAAAGAAAAATCTAATACATGAAGACAGAAAGCAGATTAATGGTGAAAGGGTCTGACTCTAAAGGGAAATGAAGGAATTTGGGGGGTGGTAAATAAAATAGTCTATGTATTTTTTATTACAGCAGACATTATAAAGGTGTATAAAATTGTCAAAATTTATTGAACTGTACATTTTCAATGGGTACATTTTTACTGTATGTAAAGTATACTCAATAAAGTGGACTGAGGTAACAACAGTAACAAAAAGACTTATTCATACATTGGTTTATCCTGTTACTTAATTTCTTAAATTATAATCTTGCCCCAACTACGAATATAGTATAAACTAAAGGGTGAAGTGTCAGCCTCTTGGAACCACAAAAGGGACACAACAGTGATTTATTTCAAAGAAGAAAAGAGTCCTGAACATAGTGACACTTCACTGTTGACATAACTGACCACAGTTTGTAGGGCAGATTATGGCTTAATCTACTCTTATAGTTTATTTCTGATTTAGTCTTCAAATTCGACAGGTATTTTATTTCTGTGTCCCAATCCCTTGCTTTGTTCCAGCCTCTGGTTCAGTTTAACCTTCTCACCAGTCTTGTGAGTCCTAAATCCTGGCAGACTCACTATTTGTCCCAATCCTCTGCTTTGTGTAAACTGCAGTTCTATTACTGTTGTAAAACAACACTGTTACTAGCTGTAAACTATTCTTCCTGGGTACACTACCTTGGTTGCTTTCTTTAGCTAGTCCTTTATAATCACCTTGGGTTCTCCAGGTCCTAGTTGTCATCACTACCTTATGTCATCAGAGTGCTTACCATTTCAATGTCAAACTATGATAAACACTGGGCTTTACATAGTGTCCAATTCTCACAAAAGCTCTGCAAGGTGGCCTTATAATTTATCTTTACAATTAGGAAGTGGAGGCTCCTATCATTTAGTTTATACATGTAAATATGTAAAAAAGCTAGAATTACAATTAAAGTCTCTCTAACTGTATTTCCTTCAATTAAGAGAACCAATCACATGGGCCAATTCAGTACTTTTTGACAGAGATAACATCTTAGTAGCTACTTAACTCTGTAACAGCACTGGTGACCCTCTACAGGTCAATCAATGGGGTTTTTCATATTTTAACATCCTCCTGGTGCCGAACACAGTTACATACCATTTGAGTGAACACTAAAATTACTGCTAAGTAAATAAGTACCCATAGTTATTTTTAGGGAGATGAAAACAAGCTGGGAGCGGGGGAAGGATGGGCAATAGTTAAAATGACATAAATTCTCTGTTCCCAACCCAACCAAAATTCCGCAAACATACGAGTATAACAAACAGATTTTTTCACTCTTCTCCTAAAAATGTGATTAAAGTCACCACAGCAAAATAGAATTTGGACAAGAATATACAGTAATTGAAAGAAGTAACGTCAGTTTCGCTTCATGTAGCTCCAATTACTGTCCATATTGGTCAAATTACTAAGGACTAATTTGATGTCTCACTATGGTAACCTGCATTTGCATTTAGACAATGCCACCAGGCATTGCATTTCATGCAAAATGAGTTCTAATTCTATCATTACTCGAAGGATTGAATGGGAATTTTTGAAAACTTATATCAAACTTATTTATTTCAAATTCAATCCTTCAGATACTTTGCTTAGATAGACCTCAGCGAGCTAGGTAAAAGAAGATTGAGGCTATTTTCCCACACACTTAAAGTGGAGAAGAAGCAGGTTAGAAATCTCCTTCACAAAGGAATGCAATAGTAGAAATGGGTAGAATACTCAGTATTTAAACTTCCAAGATACTGCAGCGTTAGAGACACCAGACATTACATAACACAGAGTAAGACTAGACAGAGACACTAAATTATCATGCAAATGACACGTAACCTAACTGGCAGGTAAAGAAAAGCAAATTAACATTACTCAAGCTAGTAAAAATGAAGTTCAAATAGTGAATTAAGCACAAATATTTATATTAACTCCTTCCTGAGACAATCTTAAAATAACAATAAAAAAATTAAAACAGGAAAGGGACCTTCAGTGGACAAGCGATCTCAACAAATCTTTGGAGGACAGAAAACAGATGGTTGATTGATGACCAACGTGTCAAACATGTGAGCCATTACTTGGAATACGGAGTGAGTATCTTGCAGCAGAAAGGAGGTGACCTGCACATAGAACCTTGGTGAGGCTGGGGATGGGGGAAAGGGCAATACATTGAGAATTTGCATATATGGCTGTCACCCTCACCTAGATCTCACCAGAATGGCTGAAAGCCAGATGTCCCAACCAAGCAGGGAACAGACGGTGTTTCTTTAAAGCAGTGGTCCTCTGCATCATCATCATCTAGTAGGTTTGTTATGACACAAATTGCAGGGGCCCACTCACTCCCATGGCTTCTGATTTCACGGGTGTTTGCCAGAGGCTGATGGGGTGGAGAAGAGGAGAATAGGAAGTGACTTCTAATGGGTAAGAGATCTCTTTTTGAAGTGAAAAATAATAAAATTAGTGGTGATAGTTACACGGCTTTGTGAAAATAGTAAAAACTACTGAACTTTGTATTTCCAAAGGGTGAATTTTAGGGTATGTGAGTTGTATCTCAATAAAGCTGCTCTTAAAAAACCATTTACTCATCTGCACATGGGGCTGTCACAGAAGCCCACCAAACAGATTTAAACAACTATCAAATCATACCTCCAACTTTATCTTTCCTATGCTAAACACTGCAATGTTTTCACCCAGTTCTTTAGGCCATGATGTCCAGATACCTAAAGCCAGACAGGATACAAATATGCACTGCATATGAAGTTTAATGAAAGATTCTCAGTATTTGGAAGTGAATAAAGGAAGAGGACAGAGAAGATAAATCGTTTCCCAGCTTTTGATGATTTGACTAAATATAATTCATTTAAGGATAACATACCAAGAAATATGACATAAAATTACCAAAAGACATTCCACAGTCAAGCATCGATAATGTACTAGAGTAACTAAAAAATTATATATCATAAAACGCTCTATAATAATGGGGAGAAAAGGTATTACCTGGATTTCTGTTGTTCCAAGAATAGAAAAGCAATAGAAATCAAACCAAATATAACAGCTAGTGGTCATTACACATAAATGACATTTTAAAATGCACTCTCATATAATCATTCTATGATAAGGTTACCTCTAAATTCAATTCAACTTAGGCAAGGGGAAATTCTCCCACCACATGCTCTTATCGCCCTAAGGACAATCTTTTTAATAACAGCTACCACATTTCTAATTTCTTATTTAATGCCTGTCATGCTTATTAGACTGTATAGGGTTATGGGATTGGGATCTTATGTCTTATTCATCTTGCATACCAGGGCCTAACCTACCGCTTGATACACAGTTAGCTCTCAACAAATATTCAATTGAATTGAGATTTTTGAGTCCTGGGTCAGGCAAGTGGTAGTAACTGAAACTAAAAGGATAAATAGGAACAGAAACAGTTTGAAGAACTTACAGGCTAATGGGAAGATAAGCAAATAAATAGATGGTTTTTTAAAAATAAATACTGTTGGTAAAAACACTTTTCCAACAGGTATTTAAGTCTTTATTCTGTATTAAGTAATAGTTGCAAAATTAAATAAAACACAACCCTTAAATTTAAAAGCCCAGTGTCTAAGCTACAGAGAAAAAAAAATCAATGATTGCAAAGGTACAACAAAGATTAGAATAAAGCAACCTGGACAAACAGAAGAAGGGCATTAAACAAGAAAGATGTGGTAGTGTTGGTGGTGGGGTTCTGGGTGAGATCATTTTTAAACTGAGTTTAGCCTGATGGGCAGGGGTTAGCTAGACAAAGGCCTGGGGAAAGGACATAACACATAGAGAAACAACATACGCAAAGGAAGACAAATATGTGAAACAGGATGATATGATTAGAATATTATAAGCAATTTAGGATAGCTGAATCAAAGGAAGTTGAAGGAAATGTCTGACAAAATGCAAAGGGTGTGGCAAAGAAGAATTTGGAATGATATCCAGATAGCTGCTTTCACAAAAGGATGGTAGTGTATTTCCTGAGAGGGAATTCAGAAAGAAAAAAAAAAAAATACAGATTTAGAAAATAAGATGACGAATTTAGTTTTGAACATGTGGAGATGGTTATACCACAGTCAACTGGAGAAGACAATTAGCTTAGCCCCTTGTCTTCTCCAGGTAGGAGCTAAGCGGAGATTCCATGTTAGAGAGATGAATTTCACAACAGCATTCTTTGATCATGACTTCATATTCATTCAGGCTTTTACACTAGTACTTCCACACCAACAATTCTTCATTAAGATCTCCAATTCTTTAAATCTACTGCTTCTTCCATCATCACCTTCTACTCCTATTTTCTGACTTCTCTCCTTAAGGAAGCATAGATTCCTTCATCTATCACTATATCCCTCTCTGTACCTAATGACTTCTATCAAATTCACTTGGAAATACCTAATATTTGGTTAATCCAAATATTCACATTTGCTGTACTGCCAAGCAAAATAAATATTCTACTAAAAAGCCTCTGCACTTGCTGTTCAATTTGCCTGAAATGCTCATGTCCTGGCTATTGCATAAAGAATGAAACTGTTAAAGTGATAATGAATAAATCTCTATACCAATAGTTGTTAATTCATAATTCTAACTAAATAGGGTTACATTTTAACACAAATAATACACTAAAAGAAGGAACCTCTGTGTTTTAAGGTCTCACTTTCAAGAGAACAACAAAAAGAACAATCATTAACACACATTTAGGAAACAATAAGGTAATTAAAGATTTCAAAATTTCATGGTGATAGCATTTCCATAAAATAGAGTGAAAGGAGTGGTCAACATGTACTTAACTTGACAACAGAAACAGTAGAGGAAATTTTTAGAAGAATGAGAATTTGTGCTTTACAAATTCAATTTAATGATACTTATTGAATATCTACTATTTTTAGAAGATTCAGATTTATAACCTATGAAGTAGACATATATGAAAAGAACTACAAACTGGCTAACCATTAACAATAAGGGGAACTTCTTTTATTTAGGACATGAAATAGGTGAGTATCATAAAAGAACAGAAAAAGAAAAAAATAATTTCTATTGAGAGAAATACAGAGAAGAAGTCAAGGAAGAAGTGATATTTCAACTGAGCCTTGAGAAATCAATTACGGAAAGAAGAGTCCAATGCTATAGGGAGGAACATTAGAAACACAAAACACGTATGGCATCAATAAAATAGCCACAATCAAAAAGGTCTTGAAAATCAAATGAGTATATATTAATAAAAGTTCAGGTAAGTATCTAAGTAGCAAGTGCATGAAGAATGAGAGAGTGACATGGATGGGAAGGCAGCTTCACACCCAGTTACAAAGGGTATCTCAGTTTAACGCAGGTCCACATGTTGACCGTCTTACCACGGCCACCGAATGGGATGAACACATCCTGAGTATGATCGGTTCGTGGTTTCTGACCTAAGCATCTGAACTCATGAGATAACCCAAGGGAATGAATTTAGGCCTGGTCACACCAATCGCAAAGTGACCAATTAATTAAACTGGAACGAAATCCACTCAAAGCCCAAATTGATTTTCCCTCTTAAAACGGAAATTATAATTTTTTTCTCATTATAAATCTCATTTCAAATCTGAAAAAAAAAAAAAAAAAAGACGAGTTTAAGAAAGAAAAGAAAAACTGGTAGAGACAGCCATTGCTTACAAGTTGAATTTTGGTATATATCTTTCCAGACTTTTTCTCACACATATATGCACACACATTGTAAAAAACTGAAATTACATTCTACTTCCTATTTCATAACCACTTTTTCTTTTCTTTAAACAACATATCGCAAACCATCATCAGTTTTAATGGCTGTACATTAATCCAGTGATTGGTCGAATCATAATTAACCCTCAGTTTACTGCCAGGGTCCATTATGTCCAGTTTTAATTTTTGTTTCTTTGTTGAGCAGTTTAAACTATTTCATGGCTTTTATACTTCCTTAGAGATTATATTAGTTTCCTCAGGTCATAACAAATTACCACAAACTAGATGGCTTAAAAACAACAGAAATTTAGTCTCTCACAGCTGTGGAGGCTAGAACTCTGATGTTGAGGCGTTGACAGAGCCAATGCTCCCTCTGAAGGTTCTAGGGAAGAACCCTTCCTTGCCTCTTTGCCATTCCTGGTAGCTCCCAGCAATCCTTAGCATTCTTCTGCTTCACTTCATTCTCTGCCTCTGTCTTCACATGGCCTTCTTCCCTATCTCTTTTGTGTCTTTGCATCCAAATGTGTGTCTCTTTTCCCTTACAAAGATATCAGACACTGGATTTAGACCCAATCCTAATCCAGTATTTTAATTTGATTACATTTGCAAAAACCTATTTCCAAATAAGGGTGCATTCAAAGGATTTGTCTCTGGGAGACAAATTCTCAAACCACTATAGAGGTCATCCAAAAGACCAAAAAATTTCTGTATTTTTTCTAATAAAACCCATTGAATCCCTTCATGAATCTAAATTATAAATGGGATTTAAATGGCCTTATTTTTCCTGTATACTGAAACATTTAGCTATTTTATCATCCTAAAAATTTTTTTTTTATCATTACTCATCAATTACTCCTAATTTGGTTAAAAAAGAGTAAAATATTACGAGCAGAAAAATGATGGATGCCTAAGGTAGTGGCTAAGAGCAGGATGCATAGCGAGATAAATCATGACCACTGGATCATCCTCAGTTTTCTTATCGCAGTACACTAGGTATTGTGTCATCTTTCAAGGAAGTATGAGGAAAGCCTAAAGACACCATTGTTATAGGTTTTTTTTTTTTCTCGCAGTTTTTGGAGAACACAGTTGAGAATTGAGACCTTTTACTTTTCACTCATAATGACAAGGATAAGAAAAATGATAAAGAAGCTTCATAAATATTAGACAAATGAGGAAATGAATGCAAAGAGGTAGTACAATCTAGTCTCTAATGATGATGGTAAAGTAGGTTTTATAAGTGAAATCTCAGACCACGAGCCTTCAGATAACAATCCGGTAAATGAATTTTCTCAAATTTAGGAACTGATAAGTGAATAATACATTTCTAGGGGCAAAAAGACAATATAGTATTTTTATCCAATTAGTCATTCCACAGTTAAGACTTCAATATGCAAGAATTTGCAAGAAGAATTTGGACCATTATTTATGATATTTGTACACTAACATTTACTTGACATGGCTAATAAGTAGACAAATGCTGAAAACAAGTGTGTAATCAAAGGTGTTTAGAAGGAAAGATATGTAGCGATGAAGAAATTCACTGATTTGATCATTCTAATTGGTATGTATGAATCTAAAAATAAAGATGTTTTGTAATTAAGATAGCTAGCCTCTCTTCAACAAAATTATGAGCTGTCAAAGTTCTCAAAAGTACTACTTTTTGGTGATGTGAGCACAGAACCATAAGTAATAATAAGCTAGAAACTATTAAGGATATATTTGAAATCCAGAATATCTATTTAAAGTACAGATATAGTCCGGGTTCATGCATGGCAACTGATAAACAGTTAGCTATATTCAAAGGTCTGAGTTTACTGGGGGAAGGGGTACTTTCAAAATCCAGAAAACAGAAAACAAGAATTTGTCACCATCATCAAGGAAATGAAAAGACAACTCAACTGAATAGGAAAAAGCATTGGCAAATCGTATCTGGTAAGGGACTTGTATCCAGAATATTAAAGAACGCTTCCAACAAAATAAAAAGACAAATAACCCAACTGAAAAAATGAACTCAGGATATAAATAGACATTTCCACAAAGAAAATACCCAAGTAGCCAATAGGCATACGAAAAGATGCTCAACATTATTAATCATTAGGGAAATGTAAATCAAGCCCATAATGAGATGCCACTTTACACTCACTAAAATGACAAAATAGAAAAGATACACGAACTGTTGGCAAGGATATGGAGAAATTAGAATCTTAGTACGTTGCTGGTGGGACTGTAAGATGGTGCAGTCACTGAAGCATTTGTGTTGGGTCACATTCAAAGCAGCCAAACTGGGCCGCAGGTTGGACATGCCTGGTCTAAACCTAGAGAATAAATACCACACCTAGACTAATGTAAATCCTAATGTAAACTATGGACTTTGAGTGATACTAATGTGTCAGTGTAGGTTCATCAACTGTAAAAATATATTAGTTAAATTAGTTAATAGTAGTATACTAACAGTGGGTTCTTACTTTTGACAAATGTCTCATGGTAATGTCGTCAATAAGGGAACTGGGTAAGAAGTAAACTTTAAAATGGAGCCATAAACCCACCAAAACAATACAGATATCTTTTTGGAAAATGTTAACCCTCTAAATTTAATGACCATTTAATCCATTTTGAAAGTCTATTAAATAAAATTAAAGAAAAACAAAGCTGAGGGAAAGAAGACTAACAATTTCTTATTGGAGACAAAACCATGCATAAATCTGAAACATGTGCTGTAATATTAATAGTCCTAGAACTATGCATATTAAAGTAGGAACATTCAACTGACATTATTAGAAATACTTCGCAACACATTAAAAATACAAAACCTCATATTCTGCCAATTTAATATTCCATCAATTTTTCACTATACACTGTGTTCTGTGGTTCACTGTAATTTACTGGGAAAAAGGAAACATAGTTTATCCATTAGTCGTATTATAATAGAGAAACAAATGTTTGGTAGATTTACACCTTTCACACATCACGACACTTCTGAGGAGAAGATACCTTGCCTCTAACTTCATAGATAAAACAATGAATACTGAAAGGCTATTAAGAAAGTTTATCCAAAACTTGGATTAAGGCCAAAAAGTAGACAGCCTCTCCTTTGAGTAGAATATGGAGTCACAGACCCACTCACAGATTATTTAGTTATTTAAGTGAATGTACTTTGCTCCATTAATCTACTTACTATTGAATTTAATATCCCAGATTAAGTAAGTAGTTTAATGTTAACATGTTAACATGTAGTTTTTGTCATGTAGGGTTGTAAATCATTTCCATTAGGTAGAAAACAAAATTCCAAAGGTTAGGGTTTATTTGTAGGACATTAACTACTTGTAATTAACCTAGCAATCTTATTCTAAAATTCCTTTATTAAATTGTCTATGAATACACAGCTTCTCAAATGCTCTTCGAACTAGCCTATTATATTTTACTTGAATAATATATCTGATACATGTTCTCTTTACATTTCAATAAGTCATGTTTTGTTTTTTAAAATTACACCTTGACAGGAGTAAGAACTGATCAATTAATGGTCAATTGATCAATGACAAAAGAGGCAAGGATATACAATGAAGTAAAGACAGTCTCTTCAAAAAGTGGTCTTGAGGAAAGTGGACAGATACATTAAAAAATATGAAATTGAGACACTTTTCAACAAAAATAAACTCAGAATGGATTAAAGACTTAAATGTAAGACCTGAAAAGGTAAAACTAGAAGAAAACATAGGTAGTAAACTCTTTGACATCGTTCTTAGCAATATCTTTTTGAATATGTCTCCTCAGGCCAGGGCAACAAAAGAAAAAAACCAAACAAATGGTACTCCATCAAACTGAAAAGTTTTTGTACAGTGAAGGAAACGATCAACAAAACAAAAAGACAACCTACTAAATTGGAGAAGATATTTACAAATGCCATATCAGATTTATAAGGAATTCATGCAACTTAACACACACACACACACAAAAAAAACAAAAACAAAAACCAAATAACCTCCCCCCACCAACAATCTAATTAAAAAATAGCCAGAAGACCTAAACAGACATTCCTCCAAAGAGGACATACTGTGAAGAGACACATGAAAAGATGCTCAACATCACTGTTTATCAGGGAAATGCAAATTACAACCACCATGAAATATTATCTCACATCTGTCGGAATGGCTATCATAAAAGAATCAACAAATAACAAGCACTGGCAAGGATGTGGAGAAAAGGGAACCCTCATACACCGTTAGTGGGATTGTATATTAGACCAGCTGCTATGGAAAACAGTATGGAGATTGCTCAGAAGTTAAAAATAGAGCTGCCATATGATGCAGCAATTCCACTTACGAATATCTATCCAAAGAAAAAAACACTAATATAAAAAGATATTTACATCCTTATGTTCACTGCAGCATTACTAGTAATAGCTAAAATACAGAAGCAACCTAAATGTCTGCTGATAAGACAAATGGATAAAGAAGAGTTGGTATATGTGTATACACATACATACACCCTCACACATACACATAGGAACATTATGCAGCAATAAAAAAATAACAAAATCTTGCCATATGTGATAACATGAACAGACCCAGAGGGTATTATACAAAGTGAAATAAGACAGAGAAAAACAAATATCATATGATTTCATTTACATGTGCAATCTAAAAAACCAAGACAAGTGAAGAAACAAAACAATACAGAAACAGACCCATAGATATAAAGAACAAGATAATGGTTGCCGAGGAGGAGGGGGATAAGAGGATGGGAATAAAATTTAAAAAAATAAAATAAAATTACACTTTGAAAGGCATAAGGAACTTCCTCCCATGACATGAGTGACATGGCCTTTCCCACATACAGATCTGTAAACCCTACAATCTCACAGGCTATTATGATGATAGTTGCTCTGCACAGTATTCTGAAAATGCTGTCAATTATTTGATTCTTGGAATTATCAACACCTTTCTGTCTCAGAGATAAATCAGAAAAGGATCTAAGTATATGTTATTTTTCAAGGCCATCTTTTTTTGGTCATCAATGCTTATTTATTTATTTATTTATTTATTATTTTTTTTTAATTCATTTTTTATTGTTAGACTTATTGGGATGACATCTGTTAGCAAGGAATACATAGGTCTCAGGCATACAGTTCTACAGTGCATTGTCAACTTGATGTATAATAAGTTCACCACCTAATGTGACTTCTCTTTCCATCACCTTATACTTAGCTTCCCCCCCTCCTCTCCCACCCCCTTCCCTTTCTCCCCTCCGTAACCCACTCATCCCCCAATAAACATTACACTATTGATTGTGTCCATGGGGTATTTGTTTGTTTGTCTTATTTATTTTTTAAGTTTTCATTCTGAAAGAAATTCATATATATATATATATATATATATATATATATATATATAAAGTTACAATGACAAAGAATTTCCATATATCCTTTATTACTTAAATGTTATATAGCCAATTATAAATGCCTACTCTGCAATTTGGTCAGAACTCAAAGATCCATCTTTATTCTACCACTGACTTTCCATCTTGCCAGTAAAGTACGTAAAAACAAATAAACAAACACAAACACTATTCTATTTCCCTTGAGTTTTCCCACTTACGCATTTAAAAACCAATGGTAAATACATAAAGATTCCCTTTTTTCACTGGAGCCACTTCTTGAACAGATTTTTAAGTTTCAATTTCTACATAAGAAAATGAAGATGTGTAAAGGAGACTCAGTACTCGAGTCAGTATTTAATAATTAGCCACAAAATCACAGAATACAAGATTTAGACAGGACTTTTTAAAAGATCTTCCTGTCCAACTCCCAGTTTTCAAGAAAAGAAAAGTCAGACTGATAGTAGTATAGTGACTTTCCAAAGGTTTGAGAATGGGTAAAATTAATGTGATCTGACTTCTAAGACTTTCTAATTTGCCACAGAGTCTTTCACTGTGGCTCTGTGGGTTAATTTTCTTCACATAAACCAATTATTTAAAAGTATTTTTTCTCCATTTGTTTTAGGTACCTTTCTTTCTTTTTAACAAAATGGGCTAATACCTGGTTCAGGTGTGAACGGTCATTATTTTCATAAATATGTCTAACTATAGTAAAATTTTGATTATATATTTTGAGATTTAAGCAAAAAAGAATTAGTAAACTAACAAAAAATGAGAATTTCATACTTCCAGTACTGCATTTTTCACTAAATACAAAAGTCTAGACACATGTGATTTTTTTACAGAAACTTGGATATTGTCAATAAATGCACTTTCAGTAAATTCAAGTAAACTAACCATAAACACTAATTTCAATTTTTAGCTTTTAGTATTGGGAAAGGAAGTATTATTTCACTCTCATCAACCCCATAATCAGTAGTCCATTAATATAGAAAAGAGAAAATTCTGTACCCTGACATCACTTCTAGGTGAAGTTGTCCTGAGACAGTTAAGAAAGCAGGAACATTGAAGAAATTCTCCTCAGGTGACTTTATTTTGCTTGAAGGCTGCAAATGAAAAACACAAGGCACAAAAAAGCTATTACATGTTTGTTCTACTTTTCACATTCACATATATACCACAACAAAAAATCATAATGCAATTAAACATATGTGAGGACAGGTCATTCTCATGAAAATTAAGACAGTTCTCAGTACACACCTGAAAGAGAAAATGCTTGATTAGAAAGTGCTTAGGTCAAGGAAGTTTGCTCCAGATTTTCAAAACATACAACAACCAAAGGATCAAGCACTTTTGCCACAAAATATACTTCTCCCTAAAAAGTGAGACTATGAATTAAAAATTTCAAATGGAAATAATTATAGAATCTCTTAAAATTTTGACCCATGATTAAGAATTAATTTTCTCAAGGAAATAGCCTCTAGTCTAGAACATGTGTTATCCTATTATCATTAAATTATTAATAATGCTTTTAATACAGATTTTTATAAACATATTATAAACTTTTAAACATATTATTTCACTTAATCTTCACCACCACTCAGAAGTAAGAAGAACAGGACACTATCTTTAAAAGATATAGTGAGCAATTAGATTTAAAAATGTTTATGAATTTGCAACATAGATAGGGTGATTGTTTCATTTGAAATGGGTAGAAAACAAGCTAGGTATTTATGTATATGAATGAGAAATCTAGTGTAAAAATTACAGTTGAAATCATTCACTTATTTTGTAATTGCCTATTATTTTTCAAGCTTACTTTGATGTTGGTTCTAAATGTCCTATCATTGTTTTTTAAAAATCCATCTAGAATCCCGTTATCACTGAAAAGATAGTGTTTCCAAGAATGTAAAGACTCAAGACTAAGATATTTGACTTGACATGAACTAGGATTTCAAAATAAAAGATATGTGCTCTTATATTTCAATATTTACTAAATAATTACTTTCCAAATAGAGCCCCATGAATTTATAAGAATATTAGACTTCTTCCTTTCTTTCACCTCTTCAGTCTATAATTTGCACTGGTGTTTTATTCTGACTTCTCTTAAAGTGATTTCTCATTTCCCATACATATAAAAACATTTAGTCTTAATGACAGATTTCAGTCTTTCATTTATTAGCATTTGTACAAAACGGAATCTGATCTTCTTACAGCTCTTAAACTTAACTTTTAGAAATAAGTACAAACATCACTATTATGTCTTCTAATGTCATATTCAGCATTTACATACTTAAAGCCGTACTAGTTTATGGCTTTAAGAATACTTCATTTCTCTTTTATATTACAATTATTGTATTACATTAAATTTTTAAAAGTTCTGTGAGTATTAGTTTTATTTCAGGATAGTAAAGAGACCTTATAAAATATTTGTATTAAAAAATAATTGAGCGCATCCCTTCTCTTCCTCAGTGCTGCCTACGGAAGTAGCACCAGCCTCCTACTTGGGATCATGGTTGTCCTCAGACCACCCGTGAAGCCCAAGAGTGTCACAAAGAGGACCAAGAAGTTCATCTGGCACCAGTCAGACCAATATGAGGCGGGACCCAAAAATCCCCCAGAATTATCTTCTGGAGGGCCGGCCCCTTGCAGTACAGGTGTCCCCCACTAGGTGGGTGTTATAAGAACCTGTCTGCATCAGTGTACCAGCTGGCGTTGTTGTGAGAAGCTGCATTTGGCTTCAGTGAATTTTTCTGGAGACTTTTTCAAACGCATTTGCCCACTTCATGATGGGTGATTGACACGAACAACCTGCGGAAAGACAACGCATCTGCCCATGCACTGAGCATTCAGCAGTTTTTGACCAAAACTGGCCGGATCCCCATGTTCCACCCTCCCTATTCATTTGATCTTGCCCCAAGTGACTTTTCCTTGTTTCCCTGGATGAATAAAGTCCTCAAAGGGAAATGTGTTGCCAATGTAGAAGAGGTGAAACAAAAAACAACAGCACTAAAAGGCATCAAAACTGATGAGTTCAAAAACTGTTTTGAGCAGTGGGAAAAGCATATCGATAGGTGTATTGCATCAAATGGAGAGTACTTTGAAGGTGACCGAAGTTTAAACATGTAAGAATATACAGGCTTTTGTAAATAAATTCTGTTTTTTATGCCCCCACCCCAACCCCACATACATTGAAATTAAGCGTAACTGGTGGAAACCCACAGGCATTGACAATAGGGTGTGCAGAAGATTCAGGGGCCCGATCTTGATGCCTGACAATGGTTATGGGAGTAACAAGAAACTAACACACGCTTCCCAATGGCTTTCAGACGTTCCTGGTCCACAACATCAAGGAGCTTGCCATGCTGCTGATGTGCAACAAATCTCACTGTGCTGAGACTGCTTGTGTCTCCTCAAAGAACCGCAAAGCCACTGTGGAAACAGCAGCTCAGATGGGCATCAGAGTCACCAATCCCAATACCAGGCTGCACAGTGAAGAAAATGAATAGACAGCTTGTGTGCAAACTGTATGTTTTAATAAAACCATAAAATTGTACCAAAAAAAAAAAAAAAAGGTAACTGCTGAGAGTCACGTCAGCAAAAATGGTGGGATAGGTAGTTTTGAAGGTCTGTCCCTCTACAGAAAACAAAAAATAATGAGTAAAAATTATTGAAATCAAATGGACGGACTCTACAAAATAGTCAAAAGTTACAGGAACCAAACAAATGCTGAATTCAGGGGAAAATTTAACATTGTAGATTTCACCCAACAATGGCAACTGCATGGTCTTCTTGGGTGCACATGGAACATTGTCCAGGATAGATCATATATTCTAGGACATAAAACAAGTCTCAATATATTTAAAAAGACTGAAATCATACAAGTTATATTCTGTGGCCACAATAGAATGAAACTAGAAATATTAAATGATACAGTTACCTGGGATAACTTAATTTTGGTGGTTCCTTAAAAAAATAAAGAATAACTATATAGCCTAGTATTGGTAAATTCTACTCCTAGGTATATACCTAAAAGAATTAAACCTAAGTACTCAAATAAATACTTGTACATTAATGTTTATAATAGCACTATTTACAATAGCCAATGGTGGGAAGCTTACATGTCCATCAATGAAATGAATGAATAAACAAAATGTGATATGACACAAAATGGAATAATATTCAGCCATAAAATGGAATGAAGTACTTATCTATATTAAAAACATGTACAAATCTTGAAAACATTATGTCAAGTAGAAAAAACAACACCACCACAAAAGGCCATATACTACATTATCCTATTAATATAAAATATCTAGAATAGATTAATCCACAGAAACTGATTAGTGAGAGCCACAGTCTGGAGGGTAAGGGAAAACGGGAAGTAATGACTTAATGGACATGTGGATTTCTCTTGGGGTGATGACAATGTTTTGGAGCTTAATAGAGATGGTAGTTGTACAACATAAATGTACTAAATGCCACTGAAATGTATATACCCTTTAAAATGGTTAATTTTGTTATATGAATTTCACCTCAATTTTTAAAAAAGCATATATAAATAAGTAATTATGGGATCTGATAGGATCAAAAACTACTAACATAAGTTACAAATTTAAGATGTGCAATCTTAAATACTTCTGTTAGTAATGAAGAAAGAATAAAATATATAAATTAAGCATCCAACTTTGTGATTTTACCAGTGATTAAGAATTTATTTAAGAAGACCCCCAACTTTCAAATGATAAATTACAAAATTGATAAATTTTACTACATTAAAATTAAGGATTTCTATTTAATAAAGGAAGACACAAGCAAAGTTAGCAGAAGAATGCCATTTAGAATAAAATATTTTCAATATCTAAAACTGAGAAGTAATTAATGGACAAAATATATAAGGACCTCCTGCCAAAAACAAACAAACAAACAAAAACAAAAACCAAGAAAGAGAAAATAAATTGTTCCTAAACTCAGCAAGGGATATGAAAAGTAGATTTATAGAAAAGAAAATTTAGATGTCTGAAATGTATGAAGAAACACTCAAATTCACTATGAATGAGAGAAATGTAAATTAAAACAAGGTATTTAAGGATTCATTTCATATATCAAATTGATAAAGACTATATCAAACACAGATATAGATGTTTGTATAATATCAGGTACAGATGTAGACTTAGGATGTGGTGGGCAGGTTTCTAAGATGTGCTCCAAAATTCTCAGCCCCTGCCACTCAACCAGCCACGAAATGAGGTGCTGATATGAAGCAATTTAGCAAATTTAATTAAAGTTCCAAATTAGAAAGCGTCAAGATTCAGAGATTTTCTGGGTGTTCCCGACTGAATTACATGAGCTCTTTAAAAGAAGAAAGTTTTCCACAGCTGGTTGCAGAAGGGGAAGTCAGAGATCTGAAACACGAGAGGATTCAACATGCTGTGGCGGGCTTGAAGGTAGAGAAGGACACAGAAAAAGCTGCTTAGAGAAGTTTCTAGAACTGAGAACAACCTGGCCAGTAGTCAGCAACAAACTGGGAACTTCAGTCCTACGTGGAACAGACAAGATATTCACTAAATGAAGGGTAAAAAAAATATTTATTATTTTTCCTTTTCAATATATTCATCCTTAACCCTAATACACTGTTCAGATCTTTCAGTAAGTTTATACCCTCAAAAAAATGTTTTGTTTTTGCCCTCAAAATATGCTGAAATTGCACCTTTAATTAATCTCTTTCTTGTCTGTAAATTTCTTCCCTTGAAATTTTTTTCATATTTGGGAACAAATAAGAATCACAGGGAACTAGATCTGGACTGTAGGGAAGGTGGTTTAACGTTTGGAAGCCATAGTCATGGAGTAGCCAACACAACATTGCTCTTGTGCACGGACACGTTATGCAAAAGCAGCACCCCTTTGGTCCATTTTACTCTTCTTTTCTCCTTCACAGATTCTTTTGACTGTTTCAGCAGACTGGAATAGTACTCTCCAGTTATTACTCTCCTTGTAATCGATCAGCAGGATACCTGCTGTATCTCATAGCCATGATTTTTCCCGCCGATTGCAATACCTTGAACTTCTAAGGGGGTGTCGTACCACTGCATGGACTCCTGCTTTGACTCAGGCTCATAATGATGAACCCAAGTTCCATCTCTGGCAACAACCTGGTAGTTTAAAACTTCATCTTTGTTTTCTCTGCCGCAGAGGTCCAAAAACTGTTGTGAACACTCGATACGCTATTGTTTTTGAAGTGGTGCGAGCATTCTTGGTTCCCATCTTGCACTGACTTTTGACATCCTTAGATGCTGAAGAATATTCACAATGGTTGTAGGTGATAGTCCAATCATTTCTGCAAGCTGCTTTTTATTCAATCTGGCATCTTTCATGACAAGCTTTTCAATTTTTTGACAATGACTGAGTAAGTGTCCTCAACTGGGCATCCTGGATGAAGGTCAACTTCAATTGACTCCCTGCCTTGTGAAAAAAGGTTGTGCCACTTGTGAATCATGGATTTCCCAGGGCAATCATTCCCGTAAACTGCTAACATCTCTTCCAAAAAGCTTTGAGGTGTTTTCCTTTGATTTGTGAGGAACTTAATGACAGTGCAAAATTCAATTTTATCCATACCCAGGGTTTTCTTCACATTTGACATGCTTCTTCAGCGATAGGTGAAAGAACACAGACACGAGTAAGCTGAAATTTGGCACATGTACTAATGATAAGTCACACAATCGAAATGTGTTCTAGTACTCCCACCTCTCCAATACTCTCCCCCAACCCGGCCACTCCAGGTTCTGTGAATTTAACCCTTTTGGTGTGGCTGTCAACTGAAGTTGACTACACATGTTTTCTGCAAGTTTTATTTGTTATTTAGTTGTTTCAGGTTCATTTATAGGTTAGTTAGGAAGAAACTAACATAAACTGCAATTATAATTGATCTCTTGCAAAATTTGCATTCTGGCCCAAATTTTGCACAAAACATTCAGCACTGGGAAAGAAAAAATTTTTTCAGCAGCAAAAGGGTTAATGACCTTCCCCCATACAAATATAAAGAACTGAATTCTGCTGATAGCAGGAATGAGTACTTATAAGAGAATCTCAAGCTCCAAATGAGAACACTGACATGCTGTTTTCAGCCTCAGGAGACCATAAGTAGAATCCAACCACATCATGCTGAACTACTGACAAACAGAACTGTGACTAACAAAGGGGTGTTATTTTAAGTCACTAAGTTTGTGGTACTTTATTACAAAGCAATATAAAACTAATTCACAGGAAAGCAGAAACTGTCAGGAAATGCCACTATGGTGTAAATGGGCACTGTTATTCTGGAGAACCTAGTGAAATTAAGAATGTATATACACTATGACCTAGGAATTCCACACCTGGATATATGCTCCAGAGAAACTTTCATACAAGTCCATTAGGGAATATGTATAAGACTATTTATTGCAGTATTGTTTTCTGGGTGCAACTTAGAATTGGAAACAACGTAAGGGTTCCTGGTTATTTCCAATTACTGGAAAAACGAGTTAAGTAAAATGTAGCAGGAAAAAAACACTGAATATTTTGTTGCAATGAGAAGCAACAAATACATGCACTTTCAGCACCATGGATGAAATTTCAAAACAGTCAAAATGGAAGAAAGAAGGGAACAGAATAAGGTACATAATACATTATCATTAATGGAAAATTAAACACAAAAGATCACTCATGTTTTACGAGCTTACATACGTAATAAAAGCCATATCAAAGATATTAAAGTGAGTACCTCCAACAGGGAGAAGAATAGGAATAGGAGTAGCAATTGGGATAATGAGAAAAAATAAAATAAGAATGAGGCTGTGTTTGATTTTTTTGGGTCAGCTTTACTGCTCCTATCTAACCTGAGGACTGTGTTTCCTAGAATCCCTGTTCCTGCACAGTTCCAGGTTACAGTTGGCCATCTATTACTGGAAAGGAACATGCACGAGATTTGAGAGGAAAAAAGAAGTTGAAGTCATGACTCTCAGAAGATTGTGGAAGTTGACACAGTGGCGCGCGCACACACACACACACACACACACACAAACAGCCCAAGATACTTTGTGATCTCAAGGTTCTAGCTTGTCTTTCCTATTACTGACTAATAGTAGCTTGAAGGTTAACTGGGGTGATTTGTTAGAGAGCAGAAGATTATATAGGAGAGTATATACATACATACCTCCCTTGGAACTGAGTGAGCCACATCCTTGAGTAACTAGAAAAACATGACATTGAAAAAATTACTCTAGCACTAACCACCATGTGCTAGACTGCTGGACTGTGTTAGAGTAATTGCATTAATGGCTCCAATTCTGCCACTCTCTAGATCACAACCCCTTGGCACATCACACACTAACTCTGAGACTGGCCACATGACTTGCTTTGGCCAATGGCATAGTAACCAAACTGAAAAAAATAGTGGCTTTAAAAATGCTTGTGTGAGAGGAGGAGGGCAAGATGGTGACTGGAGAGGAGGTACCTAAAGCCTCTCTCAGAAAACACAATTGAACGGCCACCCAGGAGACAAGAAAGAAGACCCTGAGTGAAAAAATGGCAGCTGAGAAATCCATGAATCGCAAGTAAAGACCTGAAGGTTGGAGAGAAGGGGGCGAGTGGGAGAGAGGGAAGGGAGCAGAGACAGATTGCAATAGGACCTGATTGGGGCTGACTATCCGGGAGCAGCACAGTGCATAGGAACAGGAAGGCCAAGAGGCGACAAGAGGAAAAGCCCTAGCAAAATGGCAAAACAGTGGGAAAACGTGGGGCAGCTGAGCTGGGGAGCTGGAACTTGGAGCAGCAAGTTGGCATCAGAGCTTGGGAGATAGCCTCTGGAACTTTTGAGTGGTAGCAGGGCTGAGCGAGGACTCTGAACTGCAGAGACTACACATCAGCTCCTGGCTCCCTTGGGACCCACAGCACAGGAGCGTGTGGCTCCTGTGCAGGGCTGCAGTTCCCGGTCCTGGGATGCTGCGGAGTAGGGCCAGCTGCTGCATGGGTGTGCAGTTTCTGCACGGGGCTGAAGTTCCCCTTCTTGGCCTGCTGCAGAGGCAAGCCGGCTGCCTTACTACCGCCGGGTCAGACCCACAGCTTTGGACTTGTGTGCGTGCCTGCTCGCATGCTCCTGGGTCCTAAAAGCAGTGTGAGCCCACAGATTCGGCCCCAACATTTGGCCGCGGAAGCAGGCCAGGGAAGAAAGGTGGATTTGATAGCATTCGCCCCACCCTGCAGAAGCAGCGTCGGCCTGCTTCACCCAGCTTCCCCAGCATAGGGCAGAAGGTGGAGTTGCACCAGAATGCCTTTTGTTGGCCTCTCCCCTTTCCTACAGCCTCACCAATCAAGTAACGAACTACAGGAAGTGAAGGGACATGATAGATGCACACCGCCTCCAATCGTAGAAGGAGACCAGAAATAAGAAATAAACAACCACCCTCTCTCCCAAAATTTGGCCCCCAGTGCCACCTCTTGTCTGCCCCACAGCAAGACACCACAAAAGTACCAATCTGGGCTTCTGGGCACTACTATTGAACATAACGCCCTCATGTCAAAGAGGAAGAACCCAGGAGACAGGATGAATTCCTTAAAACCTAAAACTCCTCAGAGAGAACATGAAATTTATCAAGAAGACAGCTTCTTAGACCTAGAAGTTTCTGAACTAAGGGACAGAGAATTTAAAGTAGCCATTCTAAAGGCTCTGAGAGAAATGAAAACATATTGGCAGAACACCATGGCTGAGATGAACGACATCAAAAGGAGATGAATGACATAAAAAAAGGAAGTAATGAACAAAAGGAACAATTTAACAAAGAAATTCAAAACATAAGGAAGATTGAGATGGAAATGCGAGAGATAAATAATACAATAAAAGAAGTGAGAAATGAAATAACTGCCATAGGAAACAGGGCCAACCAGATGGAGGAAAGAATTAGTGATATCGAAGATCAGAACATGGAAAGAGCTCAGAAAGTGGAAGAGAGGGAATACAGAACCAAAAGGATTGAAAGAACTCTGCAAGAACTATCTGACTCCATGAGACAAAACAACATCAGGATAATAGGAATAGAAGAGGGGGCAGAGCATTCTACAGAGAGAATACTCAAATGAATAGTAGATGAGAACTTTCCAAACCTATGGTAAGATCTGGAACCCCAAGTTCAAGAAGAAAACAGGTCCCCTAGATATCTGGACCCTAACAGTTCTTCTCCAAGACACATGGTACTAAAGATGTCCAAAAACTAAAGACAAAGAGACAATTCTCAAGGCAGCCAGGGAAAAAAGAACTATAACCTTTACAGGAAAACCCATCAGGCTGGCATCCGACTTCTCAGCAGAAACTCTGCAAGCCAGGAGAGGGTGGAATCCAATATTCAAAACTTTAAAAGAGAGAAACTTCCAGCCAAGAATAAATTATCCAGCAAAATTATCTTTCAGATATGAAGGTGGAATAAAGACCTTCTCAGACACACAGAAGCTGAGGGAATTTGCCAAAACAAGGCCAGCACAAGAAATACTGAAGGAGGCTCTTCGACCTGAAACAAAACATCAGGAAAAAATGGAACAAAGTTGGGGCAACAAGAAAGAAACAAAAATAAAAGAAAAACAAACAAAGGAATAAGTAATGGTCACAGGAAATCCTCACATATTGATCATTATTCTAAATGTTAATGGACTGAACTCACCAATCAAAAGACAAAGAGTAGCAGACTGGATTGAAAAACATAACCCATCCATATTCTGTCTCCAAGAGACACACCTCAGCCATAAGGACGAACACAGACTCAGAGTGAAAGGGTGGAAAACAATACTCCAAGCAAATGGTAAACCAGAGAAAAGCAGGAATTGCTATACTGATATCTGATGAAATAAACTTCAGGTTAAAAAGATAGTAAAAGATAAAGATTGACATTACATAACGATAAAAGGCACAATACAACAAGAAGATCTGACACTAATTAATATATATGCTCCCAACCAGGATGCACCAAAATATACAAAGAAACTACTAACAGATTTGAAAGGAGAAACTGATAAATACGCAATCATTGTGGGAGACTTAAACACCCCGCTAACAATCATGGACAGAATATCGAAACAGAAAATAAATAAGGAAGTATCAGCTCTAAATGACACATTACAGCAATTGGACATAATTGATGCTTACAGGTGACTTCATCCAGCCAAAAGAGACTATACCTTCTTTTCAAGTGCACATGGAACATTCTCAAGGATAGACCACATGCTGGGACACAAAAGTAGCCTCAGCAAATTCAAGAAGATTGAAATCATACCAAGTGTATTCTCAGACCACAAAGCTTTGAAATTGGAGATTAACTGTAAAAGGAAAGCACAAAACCCCACATATATATGGAGATTCAACAACAGCTTACTAAAAAAGCAATGGATAGAAGGACAAATAAAAGATGAGATTAAAAAATATATAGAAACTAATCACAATGAAAATACAACGTATCAGAATTACTAGGACACAGCGAAAGCGGTAATAAGAGGGAAATTTATATCACTACCGGCCTATCTTAAGAAACAAGAAAAATCACAAGTAAACATCTTAACATCCCATCTTAAGGAACTAGAAAAAGAAAAGCAGATGAAACCCAAAGTCAGCAGAAGGAAAGAAATAATAAAAATTAAAGCAGAACTAAACCAATTAGAGAACAGAACAATAGAAAAAAGTTAATATTACGAAGAGCTGGTTCTTTGAGAAAGTCAACAAAATTGACAAACCCCTGGCAAGACTAATCAAAGGACGAAAGGAAAGGACACAAATATCCAAAATTAGAAGTGAAAGGGGAGAAATTATCACTGACACCACAGAAATACAAGGGATTATAAGAAAATATTATGAAGGACTTTATGCCACTAAATTTAACAATCTAGAAGAAATGGACAAGTTTCTAGAAACTTATAGCCTACCTAGACTGAACCATGAAGAACTGGATAATCTAAAGAGACCAATCGATAGCAAAGAGAATGAAATGACTATCCATAATCTCCCTAAAGGCAAAAGCCCAGGACCAGATGGTTTCACCAACGAGTTCTACCAAGCATTCAAAGAAGAATGAACGCCTATCCTCCTCAGACTCTTCCAAAAAATTGAAGAGGATCCAATACATCCTAACTCATTCTATGAGGCCAACATTACCCTAATACCAAAGTCTGGCAAAGACAACACAAAAAAAGAAAACTATAGATCAATATCTCTGATGAACACAGATGCAAAAATCCTAAACAAAATATTAGCAAATAGAATACAACAATGCATCAAAAAGATCATACATCATGACCAAGTGGAATTCATCCCAGGAGCACAAGGATGGTTCAACATTCGAAAATCAATCAATGTGATACACCACATAAACAAAATAAAAGATAAAGACCATATGGTTGTATCAATTGATGTAGAAAAAGCTTTTGACAAGATACAACATCCATTTATGATCAAAACACTAAATAAAATAGGTATAGAAGGAAAGTATCTCAACATAATAAAGGCCAGATATGACAGATCCTTGGCTAACATCATACTGAATGGGGAAAAGCTGAATCCTATTCCCCTAAAGTCAGGAACGAGACAGGATTCCCCCTGTCACCACTGCTATTTAATACAGCACTGGAAGTTCTAGCCACAGCAATCGGGCAAGAGAAAGGAATAAAAGGTAGCTAAATTGGGAAGAACGAGGTCAAATTGTCACTATTTGCAGATGACATGATCCTTTATATAAAAATTCCAAAGATTCCACCAGAAAACCATTAGAAACAATAAATGAATATAGTAAGGTCGCAGGATACAAAATCAATGCAGGATACAGCATTCCAGATACAAACAACGAATCCTCAGAAAAAGAAATGAGAGAGTCAATTCCTTTTGCTATCACAACAAAAAGAATGAAATACCTGGGAATTAACTTAACAAAGAACGTGCCAGACTTATACACAGAAAACTATAAGACACTTTTGAAAAAAAGTGGAACAGACTTTAAGAGGTGGAAAAATACCCCCTGTTCATGGATAGGAAGACTTAACATTGTTAAAATGGCCATTCTGCCCAAAGCAATCTACAGATATAATGCAATACCCATCAAAATCCCACAATCATCCGTTTATGAAATAGATAAAAGAATTATCAAATTTATATGGAACCATAAAAGACCTCGAATTGCCAAAGGAATATTACATAAGAAGAATAAGGCTGGTGGCATTACATTCCCTGACTTCAATTTATATTACAAAGCATCAATAGTCAAAACAGCTTGGTACTGGCAGAAAAACAGAAATATAGACCAATGGAACAGAACTGAAAACCCAGAAATAAATCCACAAATTTATGGACAAATAATTTTTGATAAAGGAGCAAAAAACATCCAATGGGGAAAAGACAGCCTCTTTAGTAGGTGGTGCTGGGAAAACTGGAAAAACATATGCAAAAGAATGAACTTGAGCTGTGAACTTTCTCCATACACAAAAATTACCTCAAAATGGATTAAAGACCTTCATATCAGACCTGCAACAATAAACTGTATAGAAGAAGACATTGGTACTAAACTTATAGACCTAGGACTCAAGAAAGGCTTCATGAACCTTACCTCAAAGGCAAGGGAAGTAAAAGCAAAAATAAACGAATGGGATTATATCAAACTAAAAAGCTTCTGCACAGCAAAAGAAACCATCAACAGAGCAAAGAGACAGCCAACTGAATGGGAGAAAATATTTGCAAATAACGCATCAGATAAGGGTCTAATATCTAAAATATATAAAGAACTAATAAGACATAACTACAAAAAAAAACAAACAACCCAATTAAAAAGTGGGCAGAAGAACTAAACAGACACTTCTTCCACGAAGAACTACAAAGGGCCAGCAGACATATGAAAAAATGCTCATCCTCATTAGCTATCATGGAAATGCAAGTCAAAACCAAAATGAGACACCACCTCACACCTGTTAGAATGGCTGTTATCAACAAGACAAGGAATAACAAGTGTTGGAGAGGATGTGGAGAAAAAGGAACTCTGGTACACTGCTGGTGGGAATGAAAACTGGTACAACCACTGTGGAAGACGGTGTGGAGGTTCCTCAGAAAATTGGGAATGGAGCTACCATTTGACCGAGCAATCCCCCTTCTGGGGATCTACCCAAAAAACCTGAAAACCTTTGTCCGCAAAGACTTATGTACCCCAATGTTCATTGCAGCGCTGTTCACAGTGGCCAAAACATGGAAACAACCAAAGTGCCCTGTGACAGATGACTGGATAAAGAAGCTGTGGTACATATACACAATGGAATATTACTCAGCTATAAGAAAAGATGAAATATTGCCATTTGCAACAAAATGGATAGACCTGGAGGTCATCGTGCTTAGTGAAATAAGCCAGACAGAAAAAAAAACAAAGAACTGTATGACTTCACTCATATGCGGATTATAAAACTGAAAACATCAGAGAAAAGAAATGAACAAACAAATAACCCATGGACACAATCAATATTTTAATGTTTATTTGGGGACTAGTGGGGAGGGGAGGGGAGAAATTGGAGGGGAGGGGAGAGGAAGGGGGGAAGCTAAATATAAGGTGATGGAAAGAGTAAGTATACATTAGGTGGTGTACTTACACAAGTTGACAATGCACTCTAGAACTGTATGCCTGAAACCTATGTAATCCTTGCTAACAGAAGTCACCCCAATAAGTCTAACAATAAAAATGAATTAAAAAATAAAAATAAATAAAATATTTAAAAAAATGCTTGTGCATTTCCACATTCATTCCTAGACTTACTCAACCAAAGAGATCATGACCTGATTAGCAATGATGAAGAAATTTGAGAGACATGCGGAGAAAAGATGAGTCATCTCACATGAAACCATCTTAGACCAGCCAGCTCCCAACCAACCCATCAGCTAAGTAAATCCAACCCAGATTAGAACCACCCAAATGAGCTGTAGACTCATGGGAAAGAATGAATGATTTTGTTGCATAGTGTTATGATTACAAGATCCCTGAAAAGACCAATAACAACAACGTGCCATGAATGAAAATTATGTTGAACTCCTATATTCCTAAGGTTAAAAAAAAAAACTCATTCAGATACACACACACTTCTACAAAAAAAAAAAATCATAGCCAATACACGCTAAGCACTTGCTATGTGTCATCACTGTGCTAAGGAGTTTACAAGCAATCCAATGAGGTAAGTACTAGTATCTCCATTTATAGGGGAAGAAACTGAGACACAGAGGTTAATAATTTAACTTGCTTAACGTGACACAGAACATGAACAAGGTGGTCTGGGTCTAGATTCTCTACCCTTAACCACAACGTGATACTGCCACACAATATTTTCAGGATTTATGAGAAAGTTAACAATGGCTGATTCTAGGGAAGAAAAACCAGATCAATCACTGGGGAACGGAGGGGGGATGGAATCCTTGTGTACTGTTAAATTGGTACGTTTTGAACTATAAACTACATTACTTATTCAAAAAGTAAAATTTAAAAAAATCTGGACTCTGGGGTATCATCAGCAGGTACTCAAAGTAAACAGTATACTGATTTTATTTCTTGTGTGTTCTTTATCATGTAAACATTAACCATTTTACCTTTTGTCCTAGAGTAGTATGGATTTCTTTGATGAGCACCAATAGGAAAATAAAAAAGCCAAGAATAAAGCATGAAACAAAGTTAAATACTAGGAAGAATATAGGTGGTCAGAAAGGTCTAACATTGCATTGCTTATAATGAAAATAGTTGGGGCAGGCCAAGGGAAGAGAAGGCCAACTGATAGGAAGTTCTTTGAGATCAAGTTTATACATCTTGGTATGCTAAGCACCTGGCCTAGTGCCAGAGCCAAGTAACTGTTCCATAAATCCTTGCTGACCAAAAGAGTAATGTTAAATGAGAGCAGTGGGCGTTAGCAATCAGAGATCAGGGGACACAAAGTCTGACCAACAACCAAGGAAAGCACAAAATGCATATGTAGCATATTTATCCTTAATAGTTCCAGCAAAATGTCATGGCTTTGCTGTTCTAAAATACACCTTTCGTGCACCTTCAGTGCTAGGTTTGTTTTGATAACATAGATACTGATAAGCAGGTAGGTAGTAAAACAGAATGAAATTATTTAACTTTTATAACTATAGTGCTTATAATTAATTCTCCATTAATTTCCTAGTAGAGTGTAAACAGGTGCTTATTGTTGTTTTTCTTTAATATCATCATCCTCTTAAATACCTACAAGAATGTTTAAAAATACAAAAGGTAGAGAATGCATTTTGAATATATGGTTGAAGTTTAAAGTAGCTTAGAGGAAAATTTTCATCTTTTTCAAATAAGTAAATTATGTGACTACTGTGATTCTGTCTTCCTCCCATCCATTCCAAACACACAATTTGTAGACATCCTATGTAATTAAATATCATTTTCAGCTATAAATATAAAAGCCATCTTCTCTCCTCCACCCACCTTCCCAACACCATCTCCCTAATTCTGACATTGAATAGGAAGATTTCAAAAAGATTAAGATAATATCATCAATATAATATTCTAATGACTAAAAACAAAACAAAACAAAACTTCAATGTCATCTTTTTCTGGTTTTTCAAGGATGTGGCTCACTCAGTTCCAAAGGAAGCATGTATCTATATACTCTCAGATTAAACCCTCTGCTCTCTTAACAAATCACCCCAGTAGCCTCTGGATAGCTTCTTTATTTCCTTCTCTCCTTATGCCTGCAAGTCTATAAATGACCCAAACCCACATCAAGCACTATGCGAATTGTAAGGTTTAAAGTAAAACTCAAACAGGATACTAAAAATGCCATGTTTTATTTATTTTAAAATGGTTCTGAAGCAAAATATTGAGCTGGGTGATGGCATTTGGTATTTATTGTATTATTCTCTGTACTTTCCTGTGTGTTTAAAATTACAAAAAAACCCCCACAAATCAATATTTACAGCTCTTAAAAAATGTACAGCGTAGTACTGTTATGATTCCTATAAACGTCAGTACTTTTCATTCTCCTATTTTCTTCAAGTATAAAATAAACTTTATTGAGTTTCATTGTTTTTGTTTTAATTACTAATGTTCTGTAAGTTTTCATTAATAGTTGTAGTGTTTTACCTATATAATGCATTAAATAATCTTATGGCTGTCCTGTGAATATAATTATAACACATTTTTGTAAGGGAAAATGAATTCTATGATCCAAAAAAACCCACTTAAAAATTAACTTTCCAAATTTCCAAACTTTTCAAGTGAATACATTTCTGCTGTATCTTTAAAAAAAAAAAGAAAACAAGGTAACTAGAGTAAACATAATGAAATAAAATAAAAATGAAAGTATTTTATGTGCTATCAAAACACCATACTGATAAAAATCAATAAGTAGGAGGCAAGTAATGAGATACCAAGCATTCTTGCTGGTTTATGTTCAGAAATATTTTTCACAGTGAACAAAAGCTGATTCTAAAACTGTATTTCAGTGTACAATGCTTTAAGAATTACCACAGCATTATTATCCCTTAAGTTCCTCGAGGTAAAAAATAAATGCATATCACTTTACCACATGTAGATAAAAATTCTCAAACTTATTCTTGGTTGATACAATTATATGGCCACCAAGATGACCTAACATTGGTTACCTCAGTGATGTGAGATATATATGGGGGTCCCTGGAAAAATTCCAGCCATAAATGTCTCTATTTTTCATATTACATGGCTGCATAATTTCTGGAAAGCTCTGTACATACTTCCATACAAACTCAGATCTATGAGTATTTCTGAGCTTTCAGTTATAGCCCACTGGTTTATTTGTGTACCAATGCCACACTATTTTATTTACACTCTTTATAGTATATTTTAATTTCTGGTTACTCAAGTACTTTTAATCACTGCTCCTTAGCATTAATCAACATGAATGCAGACTTTTCTAAGGTCTCTCTATTGAGAAATAAATTTGTGTCTCATCTCAAATATATTTTATATTTCCAGGCCCTACTTCAATTTATTTTTCAATTGAACAAATACTGCAGGCTTGTCCAACCTGTGGCTTGTGGGCCATATGCGGCCCAGGATGGCTTTGAATGCGGCCCAACACAAATTTGTAACTTTCTTAAAACATTACAAAAATTATGCACAGACCTTTTTGTAGCTCATCAGTTATCATTCATATTAGTGTATTTTATGTGTGACCCAAGACAATTCTTCTTCCAGGAAAGTCAAAATGTTGGACACCCTGATTTACAGTGACTACTACGTACCAGGTACTAGGCTAAATGCAGGAATACAGTAATGAATAAGAGGCAAGGTTCCTGAGGCACTCCAATACTTTCTAAGTGCATGGATTAACATTGTGAAACAAGAGGTATTTAATATGAAGCTTTCAAATTCAAAAGAATTTGAGACTTGTGAGTACATCTGGAGAGATGGTTACATCAACAAAGTCCTAATTTATTAACTCATTAATCAATCGGTCTGTTAACAGTAGGAAGGAACTTATAGAAATTCCTCAAGCTTCTTACTCCTTTAGGTATATCAACATTCCATGGGTAACTGGCTCATAAATTGCTGAAAGTACCAAACTGTTGCTCATTTCAATGGATAAGATTGAGGGATGTACAAACCATGTGATCCACAGACAATGACTCACAAGCAATATCTTGGCCAAGCACTGGGAAGCCAGTCAATACCACTACATACCTATTAGAATGGTCAAAATTTAGAACACTGACAGAACACCAAATGCTGTCAAGGGTGTGGAGCAATAGGCACTCTCATCCATTGTTGGTGGGAATGCAAAATGATACAGCCTCTTTGAAAGACAGTTTCGCGGTTTCTTTTAAAACTAAATACAGTCTTTTCATATGATGTAACAATCACGCTCCTTGGTACTTACTTGAAGGAGGTGAAAACTTACATCCACATAAAAACCTGCACACAGATGTTTGTAGCAACTTTATTCATAAGTGCTAAAGGTTGGAAGCAACCAAGATGTCCTTCAGTAGGTGAATGGATAAATTGTGGTACATCCAGATAATGACCTATTATTCAATACTAAAACAAAATGAGCTAACAAGCCACGAAAAGACATGGAAGAAACAAATGCATATTACTAAGTGAAAGAAACTAATTTGAAAAGGCTACGTATTGTATGATTTCTACTACAATTGACCTTTGAACAATATGGGTTTGAACTGCGCATTGTGTTTCTGTACACAAACAACAATCCTATCCCTGTTGCCCAAAGGTCAACTGTATTTTTGATCCATGATTGGAAATTTACGTATATGGAGAGCTGACTTAAGTTATATGCAGATTTTCAAGGCACAGTGGGTCAGCACCCTAATTCCCACATTGTTTATGGGTCAAGTGTATATGATATTTTAGAAAAGGCAAAATTGTGGCAGTAGTAAAAAGATCAGTGATTGCCAGGGATGACAAAAGACAGGGATGAAAAGGTACAACATGGAAGATTTTTAGAGCAGTGAAACTATGCTCTAAAAATACTATACCATACCATAATAGTGGGTTTATGTCATTATACATTTGTCCAGTCACACAGAGTGCACCACATAAAGAGTAAATCCTAATATAAACTATGGACTTTGAGTGATTATGATGTGTCAATGTAGGTTATCAATTGTGACAAATTTATCACTTGGGGGGGGATATTGACAGTGGGGAGTCTATGCATGTGCAGGAGCAGAGGGTATATCGGAAATATTTACATCTTTGCTCAATTTTGCTGTCAACCTAAAACTGCTTTAAGTCTGTTTTAAAAAGCCAGTCAACATATGGATCTCTTTGATCAATATGCTATATCCTCATTTGCCAAGAGAAATGGTTTCATTTCTATCAGTGTTAGCAAATATAAATGAGAGAGATGAAAAAAACTCAGACAAAATGCAGGTAGAACCAGGAAGCTGAGGATGTTGTTTGTATTCTTTATTCTGGCTTCTTTACTGCAAAAAGAGAAATGTAAGTTTTGTTTTAATTTTTTTATACTTTGTAAATGTGGCCGGGGGGAGGTTTCAGAATTAGATAATAAAAACCAATAAATAAATAAAAATACTTATTTATCATCACATTATCTAAAACATTCCTTATTGGCTGGAGATTCAAATGGCAGAGTGGGTACCTGCTACATACCATGAACACACTGAAATTACAACTAAATTACTGAACAACTAACTTGGAGAAGCATCTGAAGTCTAGCTAAACAGAAGTTTTAAAACAAAGAATACAAAGAAGAGAAGCCATGTCGAGACTAGTAAGAGGGGCGCAGACTGAAAAGGAGCCAAACCTCCAGTGGCAGTAGAGAATAAGGAGGGATATCTCAGCCACAGAGGTTGTCCCCAGACGAGCAAGGGACCCCAGTCCCATACCAGGCTCCCCAGCCTGGAGCACTGGCGCTGGGAAGAGGTGCCCCACAATATCTGACTATGAAAAACAGTGGGGACTCAGACCCTCCGGTTGGGATGGAAGGGTGCAGGAAACCCAGATGTCCTCTTCAAGTGCCTGTGCAGATGCAGTCACTCACGGATACTCACCCTGAGCTCCAGCAGAGGGACAGTGACTCAGGGGGCATTGGAGGCATATGAGGGGCAGACTGAGGTGTGTGGTTTCAGGGCAAGGGCCGGAGGACAGCCACCATTTTCCCTGGGTGGGTCCTTGTCCCAGGCAGCCTATCTTTTCTGTGTTGCGCCTGCCCTCAACATGTCAAAATCTGAACCTTATTGGTCTGGTGAGCTGCACTGGCTCCATCCTGCTGACTCACTGGGACCCTACCTCACCCATTCCACCAAGGCTGGGGAGATGTTCTCCAGTAAGCAGCCAGCCCTGCCTGCATTGCAATCTTTCTTGGAAAACTGTTTAAATCCACAGGCCCAAGAGGGGGGTGATGAGCAACAGTGTGGTCTGAGACTTTTGTGGAGTAGCTCCAGGCACAGCACTGTCACCAAACCAGAATCTATAGAAGCACCCAGTGCAGGTGATCAGAAAGATAATGCCAGGGCCCCACAGGGCACCCACTAAATAAGGATATCCAGCAATACTGGGAGATGTGGAAGATCTACATAATACATAGAAACAAATACAGACAGGCATCCAAAAATGAGGAAACAAAGAAATACATCTCAAATAAAAGAAAAGCAGAAAAATTCCAAAAGAACTAAAAAAGATGGAGGTAAGCAACCTATCAGATACAGAGCTCAAAACAATGGTTATAAAGATGCTCAAGAAACTTAGTGAAAACTTCAATAGAGAGATAGCAAGCATAAAGAAGGACATGGCAACCATAAAAAAGAACCAGTCAGAAAGGAAGAATACAATAACCAAAATTCTGAATGCAATAGAAGGAATCACCAGCAGACTAGATAAAGCACAGAAATGCATCAGTGAATTAGAAGACAAGGTAGCAGAAAACACCACTCAGAACAGCAAAATGAAGAAAGAATCCAAAAAATGAGGATAGTTTAAGAGACCTCTGGGACAACATCAAGCATAACAACATTCACATCATAGGAGTACCAAATGAAGAAGAGAGAAAGCAAGGAATTGAAAACCTATTTACAGAAATAATGACTGAAAACTTCTCTAATCTAGAAAAGGGAACAAACATATAAGCCGCAGAAGCACGCAGAGTCCCAAACAAGATAAACCCAAACAGGCCCACATTAAGACACATTACAATAAAAATGGCAAAGATTGGATTCTGAGGACAAGATGGTGACTGGAGAGGAGGTCCCTAAAGCCTTTCTGGTCCCCAGAAAACACAATTGAACTACCGTCCAGGAGCCAAGAAAGAGGACCCTGAGTGACACAACGGCAGCTGAGCAATCCATGCATCGCAAGTAAACACCTGAAGATTGCAGAGAAGCAGGTGAGCAGGAGAGAGGGGAGGGAGCAGAGACGGAATGCAACAGCACCCGATCACTGCTGACTATCCGGGAGCAGCACAGTGCATGGGAGGGGGAGGCCAAGAGGCGACAAAAGAAAAAGCCAGCAAAGTGGCAGAATGGTGGGAGACCGTGGGGGAGCTGGGTTTTGGAGTGGCATGTTGGGGATGGAGTTTGGGAGCCAGCTCTGGAACTTTTGAGTGGTAGGAGGGCTGAGCGAGGACTCTGAACCATAGAGACGACACCTCGGTTCCTGGCACCATTGCAGCCCACAGTGTGGGCACCCATGGCTCTTACACAGGGCTGCGGTTCCTATTCCAGGCCTGCTGCAGAGACGAGCCGGCTGCCTCCAAACTGCATGGTCAGGCCCACAGCTTTGGACTTGTGGTGCGTGCACCTGCTCGTGCGCCCCTGGTTTCTACAAGCAGTGCGAGCCCACTGACTCTACCCCAACGGTTGGTTGCTGAAGCAGGCCTGGGAAGAAAAGTGGATTTGATAACATTCACCCCAGCCAGTAGGAGCAGCCTTGGTGCGCATCACCCAGCTACCATAGCATAGGGCAGGAGGTGGAGCTGCCCCAGAGTGCCTTTTGTTGGCCCTCTCCTACAGCCTCCCCAACCAACTAACTACAGGAAGCAGAGGGACCCGGGATAGATGTGCACCACCTCCAAACGTGGCAGGAGACCAGAAATAAGAAATAAACAGCAAGATACCACAAAAGCACTAATCTGGGCTCTGAGCTCTGCTGAACATAACGCCCTCATGTCAAAGAGGAAGAACCCAGCAGACAGCATGAATTCCTTAAAAACTAAAACTCCTCAGAAAGAACATGAAATTTATCCAGAAGACAGCTTCTTAGAACTAAAAGTTTGTGACCTAAGTGAGAGAGAATTTAAAGTGGCCACTCTAAAGGATCTGAGAGAAATGAAAATATACTGGCAGAACACAAAAGCTGAGACGAACGACATAAAAAAGGAACTCCGTGAACAAAAGGAACAATTTAACAAAGAAATTCAAAACATAAGGAAGATTGAGATGGAAATGCGAGAGATAAATAATACAATAAAAGAAGAGAGAAAAAAAATAACTGCCATAGGAAACAGGGCCAACCAGATAGAGAAAAGAATTAGTGATATCAAAGATCAGAACATGGAAAGAGCTCAGAAAGAGGAAGAGAGGGAATATAGAACCAAGAGGATTGAAAGAACTATGCAAGAACTATCTGACTCCATGAGACAAAACAACATCAGGATAATAGGAATAGAAGAAGGGGCAGAGCATTCTATAGAGAGCATACTCAAACAAATAGTAGCTGAGAACTTTCCAAACCTATGGAAAGATCTGGAACCCCAAGTTCAAGAAGAAAACAGGTCCCCTAGATATCTGGACCCTAACAGATCTTCTCCAAGACACATGGTACTAAAGATGTCCACAGCTAAAGACAAAGAGACAATTCTCAAGGCAGCCAGGGAAAAAAGAACTATAACCTTTAGAGGAAAACCCATCAGGCTGGCATCCGACTTCTCAGCAGAAACCCTACAAGCCAGGAGGGAGTGGAATCCAATATTCAAAACTTTAAAAGAGAGAAACTTCCAGCCAAGAATAAATTATCCAGCAAAATTATCTTTCAGATATGAATGTGGAATAAAGACCTTCTCGGACACACAGAAGCTGAAGGAATTTGCCAAAACAAGGTCAGCACAAGAAATACTGAAGGAGGCTCTTCGACCTGAAACAAAACATCAGGAAAAAATGGAACAAAGTTGGGGCAACAAGAAAGAAACAAAAATAAAAGAAAAACAAACAAAGGAATAAGTAATGGTCACAGGAAATCCTCACATATCGATCATTACTCTAAATGTTAATGGACTGAACTCACCAATCAAAAGACAAAGAGTAGCAGACTGGATTAAAAAACAGAACCCATCCATATGCTGTCTCCAAGAAACACACCTCAGCCGTAAGGACAAACACAGACTCAGAGTGAAAGGATGGGAAACAATACTCCAAGCAAATGGTAACCAGAGAAAAGCAGGAGTTGCTATACTGATATCTGATGAAATAAACTTCAGGTTAAAAAAGATAGTAAAAAACAAAGATGGACATTACATAACGATAAAAGGCACAATACAACAACAAGAAGATTTGACACTAATTAATATATATGCTCCCAACCAGGATGCACCAAAATATACAAAAAAACTACTAACAGATTTGAAAGGAGAAACTGGCAAAAACACAATCATTGTGGGAGACTTAACAGCCATGGACAGACTATCCAAACAGAAAATAAATAAGAAAATTAACTTAACAAAGAACGTGACAGACTTATAAATGAAAAACTGTAAGGAACTTTTGAAAGAAATTCAAACAGACATTAAGAGATGGAAAAATATCCCCTGTTCATGGATAGGAAGACTTAACATTGTTAAAATGGCCATTCTGCCTAAAGCAATCTACAGATATAATGCAATAACCACCAAAATCCCAAAATCATACTTTCGTGAAATAGATAAAAGAATTATTAGATTTACATGGAACCATAAAAGAACTTGAATTGCCAACGCAATACTACATAAAAACAATAAGGCTGGTGGCATTACACTCCCTGACTTCAATTTATATTACAAAGTATCAATAGTCAAAACAGCTTGGTACTGGCAGAAAAACAGAAATACAGACCAATGGAATAGAACTGAAAACCCAGAAATAAATCCACAAATTTATGGACAAATAATTTTTGATAAAGGAGCAAAAAACATCCAATGGGGAAAAGACAGCCTCTTTAGTAGGTGGTGCTGGGAAAACTGGAAAAACATATGCAAAAGAATGAATCTGAGCTGTGAACTCTCTCCATACACAAAAATTAACTCAAAATGGATTACAGACCTTCATATCAGACCCAAAATAAAAAAATGTATAGAAGAAAACATCAGTACTAAACTATAGACCTAGGACTCAAGGAAGACTTCATGAACCTGATCTCAAAGGCAAGGGAAGTAAAAGAAAAATAAATGAATGGGACTATATCAAACTAAAAAGCCTCTGCACAGCAAAAGAAACCATCAACAAAGCAAAGAGACAGCCAACTGAATGGGAGAAAATATTTGCAAATAACGCATTAGATAAGGGTCTAATATCTAAAATATATAAAGAGCTAATAAGACTTAACAACAAACAAACAAACAACCCAATTAAAAAGTGGTCAGAAGAATTAAACAGACACTTCTCCCACAAAGAAATACAAATGGCCAGCAGACATATGAAAAAATGTTCATCCTCATTAGCTATCAGGGAAATGCAAATCAAAACCACAGTGAGATACCACCTCACACCTGTGAGAATGGCTGTTATCAACAAGACAAGGAATAACAAGTGCTGCAGAGGGTGTGGAGAAAAAGAAGCTCTGGTACACTGCTGGTGGGAGTGCAAACTGGTACAACCATTGTGGAAGGCAGTGTGGGGTTCCTCAGAAAATTGGGAATGGAGCTACCATATGATCCAGCAATCCCCGCTTCTGGGGATCTACCAAAAGACTTGAAAACCTTTGTTCGCAAAGACTTATGTACCCCAATGTTCATTGCAGTGCTGTTCACAGTGGCCAAAACATGGAAACAACCAAAGTGCCCTTTGACAGATGACTGGATAAAGAAGCTGTGGTACATATACACAATGGAATATTACTCAGCTGTAAGAAAAGATGAAATATTGCCATTTGTAACAAAATGGATGGACCTGGAGATCATCATGCTTAGTGAAATAAGCCAGACAGAAAAAACAAAGAACTGTATGACTTCACTCATATGCGGAATGTAAAACTGAAAGCAAAGAAAAAAAGAAATGAAGAAACGAATAACCCATGAACACAATCAATATTTTAATGTTTATTTGGGGACGAGTGGATTAGGAGGGGAGAAAGGGGAGGGGGTGGGAGAGGAGGGGGGAAGCTAAATACAAGGTGATGGAAAGAGAAGTCACATTAGATGGTGAACTTATTATACAACAAGTTGACAATGCACTGTAGAATTGTATGCCTGAAACCTATGTAATCCTTGCTAACAGATGTCACCCCAATAAGTCTAACAATAAAAATGAATTAAAAATAAAAAAAAATAAAAAATATAAACCTAACTAAAGTCAAAATTTTAAAAAAGTGGCAAAGATTAAAGATAAAGAGCAAATACTAAAAGCAGCAAGAGAAAAGTAACTAGTAACTTAGAAGAGAGCTTCCATAAGATTCTCAGAAGGGACTGGCAGAAAATACTCAATGTGATGAAGCATTACTCTACCCAGCAAGGCTAGCATTCAAAATCAAAGGTCAAATAAAGAGCTTCCCAGACATGAAAAAGCCAAGCAGTTCATCACCACCAAACCAGTATTACAAGGAATGTTACAGGAACTACATCAAGATTGGGGGTATGGGGTGGGGGGATAAAAAAAAAGCAAAATTCTGAAAAATAAAATGGCAGTAGTTACATATCAACAATTACCTTCAATTTAAATGGATTAAAAGCTCCAATCAAAAGACATGGAGGGTATTGCAATGAGTTACGTATCAAACATAAGGAAGATAGATGCAAGCTGACTTTGCTTATAGGTGAAATCCAAAGAAGAAAATAAACAAGCTAAACAGGAATAGATTCATAGACATAGAAAACATTCTGTTTGTTGCCAGATGGGAGGAGGGTTTGAGGAGGAGGTGATATAAGGGAAAGGGGCTGGAAAGTTCCGTTTGGTGGTTACAAAGTATAGTTATGAAGATACAGGGGAAAACATGGGAATACAGTCAATGGTACAATAACTATGTGTGGCATCAGATGGGTACTGGATTTGTTGGGGTGGGAGGGGTGGATAAAAAAGGGGAAGAAATCAAGAAGTACAAATTCATAGTTACAAAATAGTTACAGGGATGTAAAGTACAGCATAGGGCATACAGTCAATAACATTGTAATAACTATATATGGTGTCAGAGGGGAATGAAATGTATTGGAATGAGGATTTTTTTAAAGTTATCTAAAACTTATGCTGTACACCACATACAATATCGTATTGTATGTCAAATGTAATTGAAAAATAAAAATAGATGAGAAAAAACATTCCTTGTTAGGAATTTTAAAGTATACTATACTCTCAATAAGGAATATAATCTTACTGGATATAAATAAAAAGTTTAATTTTTAAACATGTTTAAAACTCTAGGAAAGGCAATTTCTGAGGCAGGGGTTAGCAAGGTTTAAGGTATTCTAAAAATTGTTTATTTATAAAGCACAAATAGTATGTTTCTACAAAAATTTGTGCTAAAATACTACTAAAACCTTGCTAGTATTAGTTTTTTCTCTAACGTTTCTATTACAACATACATCACACATGAAGAAAAGTGCAGAACATGTACAGCTTGATGATTTATCACAAAATAAATGGCTATGTGAATACTACCCATATCACAAGATAGAACCGCACAACATTTGAGAAGACTCTACTGTCCCTCTCCTCAGTAATTCCTTTTTTTTCTCAATAGGTAACTGCTAACCTGACCATCAAAACATTATAGCGCTTTACTAAGAAGAACAAACTAAACTCAAAGGTAGCAGAAGTAAGGCAGTAACAAATATCAGAGTAGAAATATATAAAACAAAGTGAAAAAGATAAGTAAGACTAAAAGCTGTTTTTTTTTTTGAAGATAAACCAAATAAATTATTAGCTAGACTCACCAAGACAAAAAAGGACTCAAAGAAAATAAAATTATAAATGAAAGAGGAGACATTACAAATGATACTACATAAATACAAAGGATCATAAGACAGATATTAGTATGAACAATTATATACTGAAAAATTACATAACCTAGAAAAAATGGACAAATTCCTGGAAACATACAACAAATCAAAACTGAATCAAGAAGGAACAGAAAATCTGAACAAACCAATTAATTACTGGTAAGGCGACTGAATCAGTAATCAAAAAGCTCCCCAAAAAGAAAAGTCCATTACTGACTTTTCAATGTTAATTCCATCAAACATTTAAGGAAGAACCAGTAAGAATCCAAAAAACAGAAAAAAAAAAAAAAAAAGGAGGGAATACTTCCAAAGTCATTTTTAAATGGCAGTATTACCCTGATAATATCAAAACCAGATAAGAACACTCACTCTAAGACAAAAAAGTTACAGACTGATTTCCTGATGAATATTAACAAATATTAGCAAACCAAGTTAAATAGTACACAAATAGGGTACCAAAAAAATGTATAAACATTTTAAGAAAGAAAAAACTGTATTAAAATTATAATACTCATATTTAAAAACATGCAGGGGACTCAGCAAGATGGTGACTAGGGGATCCCTAAAACCTCTCCTGGAAAATACAATTAAACAGCTGGCCATGATCCAACACGGAAAACCCTGAGTGGCACAGCAGCAGCTGAGACATCAATGTATCACAAGAAAACACCTGAGGCTAGAGAATGGGGAGTGAGTGGGAGAGAAGGGAGTGAGCAGAGACAGATTGCAACCCAACATCAGCTAACTCAGTGGTTCTCAACCTGTGGGTAGCAACCCCTTTGGGGGTCAAACGACCCTTTCACAGGGGTCACCTAAGACCATCAGAAAACACATTACGATTCATAACAGTAGCAAAATTACAGTTATGAAGTAGCAATGAAAATAATTTTATGGGAGGTCACCACAACATGTGGAACTGAACTGTATTAAAGAGTCATGGCATTAGGAAGATTGAGAACCACTGGGCTAAGGAACCAGAAAGAAATCAGGGAACATTGGCCGAGGAGCAGCATGATAGTGGGCAGCAGGGAAGCCGAGTAGTGACAATAGTGGAGGCCAAAGTGGCGGGAACTCTGCCAGACTGTAGGTAGGCTGGATCTAGCAGCACTGTGTTAGAGTGCTGAGACACTCTACACCAAAGCTGAGACACAGTCTGGGAGCTGCGCCCTGGGGGACACAGAAGCTGAGCAAGGCATCCCAACTGCCCTAGGTGGAAATAGGGCCTCCAGAAACAGCACTTAGCTCTCCATGCTTGCAAATGCTGCCTAGACCAGATGCCATGGAAACTAACCGCTGAAACAGGTCATGGGAAAAACGCAGGCTCGGGAGAAGGGAGAAAGGCTGAGCTGGCAGGACTCACCCCCACCAATGTCAGCGGCCTCAGTTTGCACAGCAAAGGCCTCCCCTTCCCCCCAGCTTCCCCAACAAACAAAAGAAGTGTAGTGACCTTGGACAGCCCCACCCTCAAACACTGGTAGAGGCCAGAGATAGGCTTAATCACCTCCCCTCTCTCCAAACTTGCCCCCCAGCACAATCTAGTATCTGCTCTTCAGCAGCATCCCACAGAAATACCAGTTGGGAAGAGAAAGAGATCTCCTTGGTCCTGTTAGAGGTAAAGCCCTCACATCGAAGAAAAAGAACGCAAGAAACAGTATGAGTAACTTAGGATTCATAGTAGCTCAGAAAGAAGATGAAAAATCTCCAGAAGAGATTCTTTTGGATCTAAAAATTTATGAACTAAGTGACATAGAATACAGGCTGCAGTTCAAAAGCCTCTAAGAGAAATGAAAACATTCTGGCAGAACACCAAAGCTGAGATGAATGATCTCAGAAAGGAACTTTGTGAACAACAACAACAACAACAACAACAACAACAACAAAAATATTTTAACAAAGAAATTGAAATTATAAAGAAGAATCAGATGGAAATCTGAGAGATAAATCATACAATAAAAGAAGTGAGAAATGAAATAACTGACAGGAAACAGGGCCAACCAGATGGAGGAAAGAATTAGTGATACTGAAGATAGGAACATAAAAACAACACAGAAAAAAGAAGATAGGGACTACAAGTCAAAAAGATTGAAAGATCTCTACAGGAACTATCTGACTCCATTAAAAATAACATTAGAATAATAGGCTTGGAAGAAGGACAGGAAAACTCTACAGAGAACATATTCAAACAAATAGCAGATGAGAACTTTCCAGACCTATGGAAAGATCTGGAACTCCAAATTCAAGGAAAAAAAAAAAAAAGGTTCCTTAGCTACCTGGATCCAAGCAGATCTTCTCCAAGATAGATTATACTGAAGTTGTCAAAAATCAAAGACAAAGAGACAATTCTCAAGGTAGCCAGGGAGAAAAAAAAACCTGTGCATTTAAAGTAAAACCCATCAGGCTATCATCAGACTTCTCTGAAGAAACTCTACAAGCCAGGATGGAGTAGAATCAAATATTCAAAATATTAAAAGAGAGAAACTTCCACCCAAGAATAAATTATTCAACAAAATGATCCTTCCGATATGAAGGAGGACTAAAGACCTTCTTAGACATACTGAAGCTGAGGGAATTCTCCAGCATGAGGCCAGCATTTCATGAAATATCCAAATGAGCTTCTTTGATGTGAATCAAAACATCAGAATAAATGAAATAGACTTTGGACAACAAAAAAGAAATAAAAACAAAGAAACAAACCAAAAAGGAAGAAGTAATGGCCATATGTAATCCCCATATATCAATCCCTACTCTAAATGTAAATGAACTGAACTCATCAATAAAAAGACACAGAGTAGCAGACTAGATTAAAACACAAAACCCACCCAGGTGCTGTCTCCAAGACACACCTCAGCCATAAGGACAAACACAAACTCAGAGTGAGAGGATGGAAAACAATACTCCCAAGCAAATGTCATCCAGAGAAAAGCAGGAGTTGCCATACTGATATCTGACAAAACAGACTTCAGGATAAAAAAGATGACGAGAGACAAAGACGGACATTTCATACTGATAAAAGGGACAATAAAATAAGAAGATATGACACTCATTCATATATATATCCCCAATCAGGAAGCACCAAAACATACAAAGCAACTACTAATAGATCTGAAAGGAGAAACTGACAAAAACACAAACATTGTAGGGGACCTAAACATCCCCTTAACAGCCATGGACAGATCATCCAAACAAAAAATATATAAATATCAGCTTTAAATGACATATTACAGCAACTGGACATAATTGACATTTACAGGACACTTCATCCAGGAAAAAAAAAAAAAAAGAAAGAGTA
>PVJL010000691.1:288668-360874 GCA_004026885.1 Lyroderma lyra
AAAAAAAAAAAAAAAAAAAAAAAAAAAAAAAAAAAAAAAAAAAAAAAAAAAAAAAAAAAAAAAAAAAAAAAAAAAAAAAAAAAAAAAAAAAAAAAAAAAAAAAAAAAAAAAAAAAAAAAAAAAAAAAAAAAAAAAAAAAAAAAAAAAAAAAAAAAAAAGGCAGGAAAAATCACATATACACAAGAGATTAAATAACATCTTATTTAAAAATGACTGGATCAAAGAACAAATAAAAGAAGAGATTTAAAAATACATGAAAGTAATGACAATGAAAATACAACATATCAAAATTAGTGGGACACAAGTGAAAGTAGTAATGACAAGAAAATTTATATCATCATAGGCCTATCTTAAAAACAAGAAAAATCACAAGTAAACATTCTAACATCCCATCTCAAAGAACTAGAAAGGAAAGAAAAGGAAAAACCCAACATCAGCAAGAAAGAAAGAAATAATAAAAATCAGAGCAGAGCTAAACGAAATTGAGAACAAAAGACAATAGGAAAAAATTAAGGCTGGTTCTTTGAAAAAAAAAAAAAAAAAAAACAACAAAATTGACAAATCCCTGGGTAGAGTACCTAAAGGATGAAAGAAAAGGACACAAATATCCAAAATTAGGCTTGGAAGAGGAGAAATTATGACTGATACCACAGAAATACAAAGGATTATAAGAAAATATTATGAAGGGCTTTATGCCACTAAATTTAACAACCTGTAAGAAATGGACAAGTTTCTAGAAACATATAGTTTCAGTAGAAACTACTGGTTCAGTAGACTGAACCAATAAAAACTAGATAATCTAAATAGACCAATCAATAGTATAGAAATTGAAACAATCATCCAAAACCTCTCCAAAGGTTTTAGAAAAAGCCCCAGAACAGATGGTCTCACCAATGAATTTTACCAAGCATTCAAAGAACTAACGCCTCTCCTCCTCAGACTCTTCCAAAAACTTGAAAATGAGGTAATACTTTCTCATTCATTCTACAAGGCCAACATTACCCTAATACCAAAGTCAGGTAAAGACAACACAAAAAAAGAAAACTGCAGACCAATTATCCCTGATGAACACATAATGCAAAAATCCTAAACAAAATATTAGCAAATAGATTATATACCACGATCAAGTGGAATTCATCTGAGGAGCAAAAGGATGATTTGATATATGAAAGTCAATCAATGTGATACACCACATAAAAGATAAAAACCGTATGATATCTATCAACTGATACAGAAAAAGCATTTGACAAGATAAAACATATATTTATGATCAAAATACTGAATAAAATGGGTATAGAAGGAAAGTACCTCAACATAAAAAAGGTCACATGTGACAAATCCTCAGCTAATATCATACTGAATGGGGAAAAGCTGAAGCCCATTTTCCTAAAATCAGGAACAAGACAGGGATGCCCCGTCACCACTGCTATTTAATGCAGTACTGGAAGTTCTAGCCACAGCAATCAGGCAACAGAAAGGAATAAAAGGTATCCAAATTGGGAAGGAAGAGGTCAAATTGTCACTATTTGCAGATGACATGATCCTTTATACAGAAAATTTCAAAGACTCCACCAGAAAACTATTAGAAACAATACACAAATACAGTAAAGTTGGAGGCTACAAAATCAACGTACAAAAATTAACTGCATTCCTATATACAAACAACCAAAAGACATGAGAGAATCAATACCTTCTGCGATCACAACAAAAAGAATGAAATACTTGGGAATTAACTTATCAAAGAACAGGACAGACTTTTACATGGAAAGCAACAAAACACTTTTGAAAGAAATTGAAGAGGACACAAAGAAATGGAAAGATATTCCATTGATAGGAAATTAATTAAAATGGCCATATCACCCAAAGCAATATACACATTTAATGCAATTCCCATCAAATTCCCACTGACATACTTTCATGAAATAGGTTAAAAAACTATCAGATTTGTATGGAACCACAAAAGACCTCAAATCACCAAAGCAATACTACATAAAAAGAATAGGCTGGTGGTATCACGTTCCCAATTTCAATTTATACTACAAAGCATCAATAATCAAAATGGCTTGGTATTGGCAGAAAAACAGACATACAGACGAAGGAAACAGAATAGAAAACCCAGAAATAAATCCACAAATATATGGACAAATAATTTTTGATAAAGGAGCAAAAAATATGCAATGGGTAAAAGAAAAGTCTCTTCAACAGATGGTGCCTGGAAAACTGGAAAAGCATATGCAAAAAAATGAATCTGAGTTGTGAACTGTCACCATACACTAAAATTAATTCAAAATGGATTAAAGACCTCCACATAAGACTGAAAACAACAAACTGTATGGAAAAAACACTGGTACTAAACTTACAGACCTTGGGCTCAAGGAAGACTTCCTGAACCTGATCTCAAAGGCAAGGGAAGTAAAAGCAAAAGTAAATGAATGGGGCTATATCAAACTAAAAAGCCTCTGCACAGCAAAAGAAACCATTAACAAAGCAAAGAGACAGCCAACTGAATGGGAGAAAATATTCACAAACAACGCATGTGATGAGGGTTTATATCTAAAATATATATAGAACTAGTATGACTCAACAACAAAAAAAACCAATCCAATTAAAAAGTGGTCAGAGGACTTGAACAGACATTTCTCTCATGAAGAGATACAAATGGCCAACAGACATGAAAAAATGCTCAAGCTCTTTAGCTATTAGGGAAATGCAAATCCACACCACAATGAGATACCACCTAACATCAGTTAGAATGGCTGTTATCAACAGGACAAGGAATAACAAGTGCTGGAGAGGCTGTGGAGAAAAAGGAACTCTTGCACACTGCTGGTGGGAATGCAAACTGGTACAACCACTATGGAGGACAGTGTGGAGGTTCCTTAGAAAATTGGAAATGACCATATGACCGGGCAATCTCCCTTCTGGGTATCTACCCCCTCCCCCCAAATTTAAAAACCTTAGTCCGCAAAGACTTATGTACCCCAATGTTCATTGCAGAGCTGTTCATGGGGCCAAGACATGGAAATAACCAAAGTGCCCTGCGACAGATGACTGGATGAAGAAGCTGTGGTACATATACACAATGGAATATTACTCAGCTATAAGAAAAGATGAAATACTGCCATTTGCAACAAAAAGGATGGACCTCGAGAACATCATGCTAAGCAAAATAAGCCAGACAGAAAAAAAAAAACAAGAAACTTATGACTTCACTCATATATGGAATATAAAACTGAAAGTAACGGAGAAAACAAACAAACAAAAACTCATGGACACAGTCAATAGTTTAGCGGTTACCTGGGGGTAAGGGGGGGAGGGGCTGGGAGAAGAGGGAGAGGGAGTCAAATATATGGTGATGGAAAAAGAACTCACACTGGGTGGTGAACATATAATGCAACACACAGATGATGCACTGTAGAATTGTACACATGGAACATATGTAATTCTTGGTAACAAATGTCACTTCAGTAAGTCTAATGAGAAATAAATAAATTAATTAAATAAAAGCATAATACTCAATATATACTGATAACAGTAGATGAATACAAGGCACATTCAGCTTCTGCAATTACAAGAGGTGCTCAAAGTAGTTACCACTGGTGTCCCGAAAGTTGATTACGGCAAACTACTGCTTGAGCAACGTTGACTAAAGTGTCCAAGGGTACCGCTGAGCATGCCATTTCAATTTCTTCCTGAAGTACCGCCAATGTATCCAGTTTTCTACTGTACACAACATCCTTTAAGGTCCCTCATAGCAGAAGTCAAGGAGTGTTAAGTCAGGAGAATGTGGGGAAAACTCAAACAACGATCTTGAATTTCATATACCACTTCAAAATGGTCTTGTGTTCCTCAAATGACAACTGTGCTTCCACTATTTTCTTTGACTGTCCTTCCGGTCACATGGTGACACTAGCATTCATTTGATTAACGCCATTTTTTGAGCAAATGTCATACTATACATTGCTACCATAATTCAACTTTGAAAAGTAATACATAGATAATATCTCTGAAAAAGTGTATACATGTTTTTGGCACCCCCAGTATTAAAAGGATCATACACCATGATCAAGTGAGATTTATTTCAAGAATGCAAAGATGTTTCAACATACACAAATCAATCAATGTGATACAAAATGAAAAATGAGAATTACGTAATCTGGAAGTTCTAAAGTGCCTGAGCAATTAGGTAAGAGAAATTAATAAAAGGCATGCAAATTAAAAAAGAAGTAAAAATGTCACTATTTGCAGATGACATGATACTATTTCTCTATATAGTAATATACAGAAAATTCTAAAGACTACACTAGAAAAACAGTTAAAATAAATGAATTCAGTAAAATTGCAGGATACAAAATCAATACATAAACATATCAATACATAAACAAAATCAATATAGGAATCTGTGTATTTCTATATGCCAATAACAAACTATGAGAATGAAATAAAGAAAACAATGTCTTTAATATTTGGTGTTAACAAAACAGAAAGTACACATAAAACACTTGTGCTGCATATTGAAGTATAATTGTTGTCTTGAACTTGTGTGATGGAATTGATAGATAAACAAGCTGCTTTATTTAATGAAATACCAATTTTATCTGAAAGAGTTACTGACATGATTTTTGATATTTGGCTGATGTTTTCTAAAAACTGAAAGAAGGGAGCCTACTGCTACAAGAAAAAGAACTGATAGCATTTTTAACCAATGATAAAATTTGAGTTTACAAGCAAAAATTGGGATTTTGGAAAATGTGAACCTATCACTGTGAGTTTTAAAGTTTCCCAATGTATAAACACTTTTTTAAAAAAGAGATTGAGAGTGATATTAATTAATGTGATTTTTTTATATTGTATTATATAATAAAATGTGTGAACATTTAAAAAGTTTGCATAACTCAGATTATCAATTATTTTCCAAATAAATGTATGATGCTACAAAATATGCGTGGGTAAAAGATCCACTCAAATTGTAAGCTAGACCAAAGGATTTCAATGTAACAGAATATGAAAGGATAAATATATATCTGTTGTAGTATGAACTCCGAAGAATATTCCAGACATAGCAACCCAGTAAAGAGATCAGAGTATAGGTTATACAGCATAACTAATCTTTAAGAAATTACCATTTGTTGAATTGTGGTATAGTATCAGAGCAGAATAGCCACAATAATTTGAAAAGGCTAATAGAATACTCCTTTTCCAACTACAGATCTACACGAGGCTAGATTTTCCTAAATTACTTCAACTACATCAGTAGACTGCAATGGCTTGAATGCAGACAGAAGTAAAAGCATCCAGGTATTTTATATTAGTCAGACATTAATGAGATGTGCAAATATATATTATAAAACAATACCACTCTTCTTACTAATTCTTTGTTTTAGAAAATACCTTTCTTTCATAGAAACTGTTTATTTATGCTAAAATGAGTTTATTATAGTTAATTTTAAATAAACTAATACTTAATTTTTTTCTCAGCTTCAATTCCTAATACAGCAAATATCAATAGAACATAACTCAGATAAACAAAGCTCTTCAGGGTCCTCCAGCACTATTCAGTGTGAACGGGTCTAGGAAACTGCCGTACCAAAACAATCTGTCTCCCCCAACAAAATGAGGCAAAATGAGTTTCTTAACACAATCAAGGACTAAACCAAGCCTTTAGAAATAGGTGTCCAAATGGAAAAAATTATAGGCAGAAGTCTCATAGTCTCATAGTGAAAACCTCCCATCATACCTCGCACCTCCTGACAGAGTAATGCTCATAACATTGAAACTTGATTAATTTGAAAACAGTACAAAAATTCATCAGTTTCTTTTAACTAGCATGAAAGAAACTTCCTTTTCCAGCATTTACCTCTCTAAAGCTTTCTCTCTCTAGTCATACTCACATTGTACACTCTGGACATGTTTAACAGTCAAGCCGCTCCCTCTGCCCAGAAGTCCACCCACTCTGTGCCTAGGCTTGGAAAAGAGGGTCTTTCCTGTGCATACGTGTCGTTCACTGGCCCAGGCACTGTACTGGACTGCAGAGACAGAGGAATGAATAAGACAGCGCTCTTTGAGAGCTTACATTGTCTAATGGGGAACAAAGAAAAGTAACATGTAAACTAATAAAGAAGATAATTACAAGTTGGGATTGAGTCAGGGATGGAGGGAGTGGGAAGGGCAGTGGTCTGGAGCAGCAAAATGCAAGCTACCTGAAGGACGAGAATGCATTTAACATACACTGTACTGGAAAGACTATTTCAGATTCAAAGAACAGCCAGTGGAGATCAGGAGGTGGGAAGGGGCTTCATGCATTCCAGGTGCAGAAGGTAGGTTACTATACCTTGAGAATTTCAAGCATTATAGTGTTAAAAGATTTGGTTGGAGAGCAAGGCAAGAGTGAGATCATCATAGTATTTTTATTGATCATGATAAGGAGTTTGGATTTTATTTTAAAAGCACAGAGCAACCACTGAAATGTTTTAAACAGGATTGTGGCATGATATGTATTAAGATTACAGTAGTGGCTGGGTGGAGAACAGATAATAGGAGAAAAGATAGTGCTTTGAATTAAACAGGTAACAATGGAAGCAGAAAACAGAGAGATTAAGGATTTATGTTGTAGTAAATCAACAGAATTTACTGATCAATTAGATGTGGGGTTAGAGAAGACAGCCAGGGGAAGCATGAATTAAGTTCCACTTATAGGTCTTTTACTTAACTAAGCAACTGAATGGATAGCAGTAACTCTTACTGAGATTGTAAAGACTAGCAGAGGAAGAGGTTTGGAGGGAAGAAATCAAGAGTTCTATTTAAGATGCATTATGTTTAAATGTATATTAGACATCACAGGAGAAATATTAAGTATGCAGTTGCTTCTACTAATCTGCAGCTTAGATAAAGAAGCTGGAGCTGGAGATAAAGGTTTGTATTAATAGTCATCAGTATGTAGATGATATCCAAAGCCTTGGAACTGGTTAAGTGGGGAAAGATTATAGATTGGTGCTTTTCAGTGGTGATGATAAGGCTCCCTAGTAATATACTGGCAAGTTGCAAGGGCATTTAGTGGGCAGGAGTCAAAGTTGTCCTGCAATAAGTGCAGAGTCCTATGTAAGACTTTTCCCACAATCTCTCAACATTCTAATTTTCCACTACAGTCATATAGGTGATGGGTATAAAATTATCAATCAAACAATGTAAATCTGAGCAGCCTGATATATATAAGTCATTACTTTCATCTAGTTTATATACTGGGTCTTGGTATAAGATTTTGTTTGGAAAACACTTCTGAGCAAAAGCATTTGAAAATCACAATAGATGATTTTTAAATCCCCTCCAACTCTAATATTCTGATCCAACTAACCTTTCTTGGATCATGTTTATTAGTGCAACACAATTTAACCCAGTCTTTCTGCATCCTGTATAACAAATTTTTTTTTTTTTTTTTTTTGTGGCTAGGTTATTCTGCCATTGGAAGACAGAAAATGTAGAGCCAAGAAAAAGGAAACCAAGAACCACCAAAAATTTAAAAATGTGTGTATCCAGTTAGTTTCATTACCATGGGGGTCTAAAATCCTCCCTGTTACTTTGAGGATTTCCAAGAAAATATTAAATGAATATTTTGAATCACCCTCCAGTTATTTGTTCTCATAGCAGAACAAATATAGCTTGAGTGTGTTCAAAATCCCAAAGGAATGAAACAGAAAAGCCCACCCAAGGCTGACTATGCCTCCATGTAAAATACACAGCAGGGAGAGGGTAAACAGAAGTTAACTGAAGACTGGAAAGCAATATAATTAACAGTGGAAAATTCATTTGATTTCCACACTGACTGAAGCACCCACATCTTATTTTATCTCTTTTGACTGTTTTTCCATCTTCTACCTTGGCCCTTCACTCCCACATTTTCCCCTATTCTATTTACTCATAATTCCAGAGAGGAAAAGTTGAGAACAGAATACATAAAGATGAAGCACGGAAACTTAAAAGGTCTTCTAAAATCAAAGCAGCATGCCATTGTCCTGTTTACCCTAATCTGCAATTTCCTTTGAAGAGCATGAAGGAAATGGAGAGGGCTCACCATCTGTACGCTCCACACAGTAGTGGATATGCCATTTCCTTTTTTTCACTTCAATTAAGGGTTTATAGAGAGGCTATGTCTTCTGTGATACAGATAATAAAGAATCAAAGAAACTTTCAGTTACATGAGACCTTAATACAACTTCCCTTATGTGTGGGTGTGTGTGTGTGTGTCCTAAAGCTTATTATGTAAAACATTAAGCCAAATGTCATACAAAACCAGTTTTTGGCAAGACCAGTTGTAGAGCCCAGATTTTTCAGCTTCTAGTACAATCACCTTCCTAATGCGCCAGGTTGCTCCCCTATTCTTTTTCCTGTGAAGTAGAAATAATGCCATGGGATTCAAAATACTTTTTTGTGTGTGTATTTCTTCTCTCTTAAGTATGGAATTCTGATCATATAAAACAAAACAAAGGAACTAATTCTGTCATACAGCCCCCAAAGATGTGTGGTTTGGTAGTTTTATGTTACCCCATCAAGCGGTGTCTTCAAGGAGGCCTCCATCATGCTACAGAAATTTCCTTGGCGTGCTGTCAGACTGTATCTCACATATTAAAACTAAAGACAAGGCAAACAGGCTCAATAAACTGTATTTTACTTTGTTGTTTATATTAGTGTCAAGGTTCTCCTATTATTAACAAATTATATAAGTAGGCCTTTTATTGATCTAATAATTTCTAATTAAGACCACTTTATGTTTCCATACTTTCCAATTGCTACAAATGTGTGGGTATCTTGGTTTATGTACACCAAATTTCTAGTATAAAAATATTCTTCCTTAAAATAAGGATCTATTTACATTCCAGAATACCCACACTAACTAGAACACCCACACTCAGCCCTGAGAAAGATTTCATTTGGGCAACTATTTGATCAGCAGGAAAGGAAGTTGTTAGCTCAGACTGTTTGTAAACAGTCTGCTTTCCTGCTAAGCAGTCTGAGAAAAAGCATGAACAAGAGAAGAACCAAGAAAAGGGGTCTGGCGTCTGTAAGATTAGAAAATGAGGCTGGGGCAAAACAAAAGGTGAATAAACAATGCTGCCTTATTATCTTTTTCTTTCAGGAGAGAAACAATGCAAATTGCCAAAAGTCAGATTTGCGGCGAAAAGTGAAGGGGTAAGGAAAAATGTACCAAACATTTTCTTCACTATCATTCACAAAATATTAATTTTGGTTTATTACTTGTCAGAATGGGTTTATAAAGATGGATATGATATGGTCCCAGATCATTAACAATCCTCTCATCGTATTTTCTAGCCCCTTCTGTGAGAAGGGAAATCCACTGTCCAGAGATAAGTCTTGTGAAAATGAATAAAGGATATCTCATTTTAAATGGAGTCGGGAAGCCACGAAGAAAGATCTTCATGCACCACTACTCACTACAGCTTGCATAACCAGCACGAAGGAAGATTTCTCCCCTGCTTGCCTCAGCAACAGCAACTGCCCCCTGCTCACTTCCACTAAGAAACTACCATAACCTTGAACTCTCTGGTTCCCTACCAATGGATTCCTGTTCGAAACAATTCTCCCCAATTCCCTCCTGGAACTCAGTGAAAGCTAACCTTGCTTTTGTCTCTTTGGGCTTGCCTATGGTTCACCATACTTTGCGTTTCCTCTGCTATCCCCAAATAAACACATTTGCTGCTTGATAACCTTTGTTGTTTAATTTTTAAAGGTGACAGTCTCTATAGCATTTGTATATATCAACTAAAAGAGTATTTTCTCCCACTTAGTAAGATAAAGGAAAAAGTGAGAATGTTGGAAGAAGAAGGTGACAGAGAAATATTTAAATAGTCAAGGCAAATTTGGAATATTGTTAATTGGAAAAACTCCCCTTTTAGCCCTTTCTGATCACAAAGTATTGATTCCAAATGTCTTCTTCATCTTTAACACCTAAATATTTTATTTTGTTTCCTCCTTTCTGTTTTTACCATTGCTGCCAAGACTGGCACATATCACTAACATCTAGATTTTATGCCAGTGGCCTACTACCTCCTGGTCTCCTATCTCTTTCTCTTCTAGCCTATTCTTGCTTCGTTTGAGTCTTTCCCATGTTTACAGATCCTCACTGGTTCTGCAGTATGTCCTCTACTCTGTCTTAACCTACCTTACCTGTCAGGGCTTCTTCCCCATTATTCTCCATTAAAAACACTCAAAAATAGAAACACACATTGAAAATACTCTTCAAACTCAAATGATCTTGTTTCCCCCATTTTGCCTTAATCACTGTTACTGAGTGTTCGTTTATACTGTATCACCCCTGCCCCTTGGAATGCACCTGCCCCTCTGCCCCTGAGAAATAGTTTACCAATCTTTTACCGCATAAACATATACTGCTATATAATATTATTCAACTTTGTATGTGCCCATCTTATCAACTGTGATATAACAAAGCTCCTTCTTGGCAGGAACTATTTCGTATTTCTTTTATCCCCCTAAGGGACGTGGTTACCACTAAACACAGTAGGCACTCAATATTATAAAACAAAACTGCACTAAGCATCTTGAATCTTTATCAAATGCCTTCTATGAAAACTAGTCCCTTTATTTCTCATGTCTCTTTCCAATTTAAAAATTGAATCCAACCAATAATTACTAAGGCAACATATTTTCTTGCAGTTGCTACAGGGAGCTAAGTAAGTTACTGATACTTGAAACAGAAGGGCTTGGTCGCTGAATCTCTGGCTGTGGTGCTTAAGGGTAAGCTATTATAAGGCATACTGATACACATTTAATTATTTTGATGCTATTAAAAAATTATCCAAAAAAGATTTCACATCATGTTGGGGGATCTAATTGTCTCCTGAAGTCAACCATGCCATGGAATGCTTCCTTCAAGGGGGGCATGAATAATATAAATGTCCAATTTTCAACAAAAATCACTCCCTAAAAACAGTTAAATGGCACTAGCCCCAAAGAGTATAAGTTCAAAAGGCTGTCTAGTGTTTATGAAGCTGACGTTTTCATTTATGAGTACTTAACTAAATTCTAATGTCTGAACTAACAATATGAAAGTCCATGTAAAATAAAAAAGCAAAATCCACTTTCTACTTTAATTAACAATGGACACAACCATTTGTAGAAAAAAATAATTCTTGCCATATTAAAAGTTCTAGTCTAACAGAGGTGAAGGTGCCAACATAACTATTAATGCTTCTGGGAAAATATAGACCAGGAGTGGAAATAATAATAATAATAATAAATTGTAAATGTGCCCTAGTATCAAATTGCATAAACTACTTTCTAAATATATCCAGAATCCAACCACATTTTAGTATGTACCATTTCAACTATGGTCTAAATCAGTGTCATCTGTCCACTTGGATTATATATAGCATTAGACTCTTACTGTTTTTTCTTGTACTTACCCACCTACTGTTTATTCTCCATATAGCAGCCAGAATGATCTCATTAAGACATATAAATGACATATGTTACTCCTTTGTTAGAACTTTCTGTCTTTCCATCTCACTCAGAGTTAAGTTCTTACAACGGACTGCAGAGTCCTATATCTTAGGTTCTTGGTGGGAATGCTTCTTTCTGATGACCACAATAATTAGGGAGAGGTACTGGAGTTTAGTGGGTATTACCAGAGTTTCAAATATCCTGTGAACATTCATTAGTGTTAGTGACTTACGTGAATTTTGTTCTTTCAGTGTACTTTGAATTTTCAAGAATGCATCCTCCATGTAAATTAAGGGAAGGCTGCACTTGGGTGTAGAACTCTATCAGGAGTTCCCATCACCACTAGCAACACTGTTCATGGTATTTGAGTCACCAATGTAAAACACCCACATAAGTCCTAGCTCTCAAATGCACTAACTTGTATGAAGGCTACTTGTATTCTAAATGGTCATACCACAGTATTTATACACTGAAATGCACTAATTGTATTGGGCTCACTTATGTCTGCTTTATAATGCAGTTGGGAACACTGTATTTTTTTTTTAATTAAATACATAAAAAGCTTATATTATCTCTATTTCAATTCAGGAGAGAAAAAGAATCATTACAATATGTTTGTTATAAAAAAAGAGTATTGCACCTTATAAAGTGGAAAATCATGACCCCGTTTCCCCTCAGCTTCCCCTGTTCTCCCCCTCATTCCCCATGCTCCATCCACACTGGCCTTCATGGTCATTTCTTTACAACTTCAGGCAGCTCTAGCCACAGGGCCTTTGTATGTGCTGTCCTTTTTGACTGAAATGTTCTTCCCCCAGGCATCAACATTACTCACTCCCTCACAACCATCATGTTTTGTTTGAATACCTTAGGGAGGCTTTCCCTGACCACCCAATTTAAACCTGAAGCGCTCTCTCTCTGGTACTCCCGAACCCCTTCTTCCTGCTTTACTGTTCTCCACAGTACTAATTACCATCTGTTCTGAATATCTACTGCTGAGTAACATACTACTCTAAAACTTAACGGCTTAAAACAATCTATAGCTATCCTTCATGGCTCTGTGGACTGCCTGGGTTCAGCTGGGTGGTTCTTGCTTGGGGTATCTCATGTGGTTATAGCCAAAAGGTTGCTAGGACAGAAGTCACCTGAAGGCTCAACTTGAGCTAGACATCCAAGATGACTTCTTCAACCACAAGTCTGGTGCCTTAGCTGGGATGGCTCAAATAGCTGGGTGCTGGCCAGGAATCTTTATTTCACCACTTAGCCTTCCCACATAACTAGACTAGTGTGGGCTAGCTCAAAGCATGGTGGTCTCATGGTAGTCAGATTTCTTATACAGATGCTGCTTCCCCGAAAACTCATACCCCAAAAGCCCCAAGTCAGAAACTGTGAGGTTTATGATCTAGCCAAGGAGGCTTCATTTCTACCCTGCTCTACTAGTTCTATAAAATGAGCCCAAATGAAGAATGGGAGGGGACAATGGAAGGGTATGAATACTGGGAAGTGGCGTACGCTAGGGAGTACCTTTAGGGACTGTTACCACAATACTTAACACACTACAGATTTTACTTTTATATATTACTTATTACTCCCTTTCTACAAGGATATATATTCTTGAGGGAAAAGACTTCTGTGTACTTTTTTACTACTACATTCCCAGTAAATGTTATACACTCAATATTAATTGGGGAAATAAAGAAGTAATTATTGAATTAGGTAAGTGATATACATCAATAATTCACACTCTATGTTTGCTTTACACCATGGGCCTATCCATTCCCCAAACTCCTACAAATTCAACTTTCTGGAAAGGGATGTGGGATGAATCCAGGTTATTTTGAGAGCAGAAGGTGAAAGACAAAGCTGGGGGCAAAAAACAGATGGAAATATCAAAAAGGGTCACAGACTTCTTACTTTGCCCTGTAGACATTTCCTTGTCAGAAAACTCTCCTAGCACATATAAAAGAGAAACCACATTTGACATTTAATAATTTAATATAAATTATTCTATATAATTACCCTTAAAGAACCTAATTAAATATTTAGTTATGCTGTCTATAATTCCATGTGTTAACTTTATCTTCTGGGTAAAGAAAGATTTCTTGAAAAACATCTCATTTTAATTTAAAAAAATAATTTTTAGTTCAAAATTCTCAATATATGACACAATAAAAATCTGTGCATACCAGTATATAACAACAACAAAAAAAACGAACTAGCAAGTGAATTCTCCTAGTTGGTTAAGGCAAAGCAGCTATGAGGATGGGGAGAAAAGGGGATTGGTCATGATCACTTGGCTTTTAAAGCCTGTGTCTACATCTGACATCATACATTTATGAGTTTCTTCAGCGACAGTAGTTTTCAGCATTGACTGTGTATTAGGAGCATCTGGTAAACTTGAAAAGCTCCCCATGACAGACTCTATTCCAGACCAGTTACTCCGACTTTCTGCAGGAAGAGCCCAGGAATTCAGACTTTTTAATGTTCCTAGGTGAATTCATTCTCTTCTAAACTAGTAGTGGGAAAAAACCGTAAAATGAGAAAAAAAAATTAATTTATTCAAAAGAAAACAAAAAAGAGAGGGTTTATTTATTTATATATTTTTGGTGGTTCCCTGGCTGGGAATCGAACCCAGGCCACAGTGTTGAGAGTGCCAAAGCCCAACCACTACACCACCAGGGAACTCCTATTTTTTTTAAAAGAAGAAACAAAAAGCAAAAAATATGATGGTTAAAAAATTAAAATGCATAGGCAATCACAATAAACATTAGTGGACAAAATTAAGCAGTAAAGAAGGCAAAGACTAAGTGATTAAATTGAAAAAAATTAGAGTTGTACGAGTACGCTGTTTTCAAGATACACAAAGCATAAGATAAAGGCTGAGAGCAAAAGGATGAATGACAGTAAAAAAAGAAAAAAAAAAACCCATCCAAACACTTATTCTCAATAGCTACCAGAGAAAAGCAAATTAAAATCACGTCAAGATCCCATTTTATAGCCATGAGATCGGCAAAAATTCAAGACTGACAGTATCAGGCATTGACAAGGAAGTGGAACAGCACACCCTGCTGGTGGGAGTTTAAATTTAGTCTTCCCTTGCTGTAAAAACCTGAGTTTATCAAGCAAAGCTGAAGCTATGAACACACACTCCCACTATTCTATATATAGCTGAAGGCATATTCAAATCACCTGGAAAGCCTTAAAGACTACTCATGCTTGAGTCCTACTTCCCAGAGATTCTGATTTAGTTGGAACATAATACTGAGTAAAACAAACAAATAAACAAAAATCTCATCACAGAACAATAGTATGATTCCATTTGTATAAGTTGAAAACCATTCAAACAAAACACTATCTTGCCTACATCCATGTGGTAAAACTATTTTTCTTAACAGGGGAAGAGTAAACACAATGGGAAAAGGCAGGGAGATGGAATGGGGAAGGCACAAAGTGAGGAATCAAAGGTACTAACAATGCTCATTTCCTTAAGGTTAGGAGTGGGTACAGGCATATGCCTCATACGGTCCACATAACTTATATTATTTGATATCTACATAATATTTCATAGAAATAAGTATTACTATTATGTTATTTAAAGAGCAGTACTCATAGTCATTGCCAACAGCAAGCTATCAGTAAACGTTCCTATTCTCCTTCCCCCAGGAAAAACAGAGACTATCTTGGAAAAGTGGCCAAAAAGAAATGGCAAGGATGCTTTACTTCAGTGTGGTGTGTATTCTTAACAGTTGTCTGTTACCTAATGAAAAGAGTCTTCTTTAGCCTGAAAACTTTAGTCAAAGTTTTAGTATCTTTTCTCAAAAGCCAACCTCAGGAGTCTGTGGTGTATATAAACACCATTTACTTCACAGCTAAACAGATCTCATTTAAACAACAACTCTGTCTCTGCCTGTGTGGCTTTTGGTAAATTTTTCTATCTAAACCTAGTTTCTTCATGTAAAAAAAGATATTTTATTCAACAAATATTTATGGCTCCTACCATGAGCCCGGGAATGTGCCAGGTTATTATATAACAATGTACAAGAAACACATGGTTTCTGCATTCCTGAAGGCAAACTAATTCCTACTTCAAAGGCTGCTGAAAATGCTGTAGAATACATAAAGAAACTTGACATGGTGCCTGAAATGTACTTGGTATTCCACAAATGTGATTCCTCTTCCTTTTTTCTGCTTGGATTACTCAAAGCTAGTAATGAACTATTCCTTTTAGGTACCCGGTTTAGTGGTCTAATACATAAAAAATATCAGCAAAATCACACAAATGACATTAAAGTACTATACAAGTATTAGTGGACTTAAATGAACATACTTTGCAAATGTTGGGTGTCGTTATTTATCTGATCTATCCGCAGGTTAGACTACTAGGACTTGTATCAAATTAAAACAATTTTAAACTTATGAAACCAAACATAATTGGATTCATATTCTTAATGATTTGACTTAAAATGTATCCTTGTAATAGCTGCAATTTGCTTTTAATATGGCTAGCTTTCAAATTCACATGATTTTGGTGGCATTTATTATTGTAGAATTTTGGTTTTCCCATTAAATTTCATGTTGCTGAGAGGTAAAAGGGAAATAGCTTTGTTAAGTCAAATAGCACTAGCACAGTACTTTTCACAAAAAAGGAGGCTTAACAGATATTTACAGGATGAATCAAATAGCGCAATTTTAGTCCAGCGTGGGATTTGATAATTTAAGTGACATGCTCCACTTGGTGGATACCAGAGGAAGGAAGAAATGGAGCACCCAGCTTTCCAGGTCAGTGCTCTTCTCAGTGCCCTTGAAAACAGATTCACTTCTCTTAATCTAGTGTGGCATTTTCTTTTTAACTAAAAAAGTAATACATCAAATTAAAATTGGAAAAAAAGTTTAAAAATTTGGTACATCTCTGACAGCTAATTCATAAGAAACAGCACCTACACATATTGCTGACAGAAATAAAGGCTAGTACAAACTCTCTGGAGAAAACTAGGTACAGTGACTGCCTGTGGGAAGGAGAATGGGGTAGTTGTGAGTCAGGGGTGGAAGGGGAATTGAGTTTTTACTTTATGCTCTTCTGTAACTTTTGAATCCTGTTTCTTTAATATATTCTTTTTTGTTTTTTAAGTAACAAAGGCAGATGATCAAAAATTCAAAGAATATAGAACCCTAAGCCTCATGTCCAAGGGCAAACATGTGAGTCTCTTAGCTATCTCCCAAGATATGACCCATGCATTTTTCACATGCAAAAACTGGACTTATTAAACTAGACATCCGCACAGAAAGAAAATTACTAGTCTTAAGGCTGCAAGTTCTGCAAAGCTAAAAGAGCCCACAGAAAATAAAAATCAACAGATATCCAAAGGTTCCACCTCTGTCAGAGAGCATGGAGGGCACAGTTCTTCCCCACAAAGAGCTCACACTCCAGATGAGGAAAAAAAAACAACAACTGGTGTCACAATAACCATTAAAGGAGCAACCAAATGTTACGAGGCTACAGCAACAGAATGCAAATACAATAGGAGCTGGGAGAAGGAAAAGATTAACATTAACTGAAAAAGACTTTTTTGAGAAGAGGTTTGACCTGGGCTAGCCGTCATATCATCTAAAAAGTTCAAGAGAAACAGGTAAGAGTGTTAAAAAGTGAAAACATCAAGCAGAACCAAAACATGTGCCATAAAAAATTTACCAGTATCAAAATTCCAGAAGTCCAATAACTTCTTGTTACCATTTCTAGAATGCATTAACAGCATGGAGAAGAAACTTTTGATGCTTACATTAGCCTGCTCCTGCATATTAAGGTTGCCTTATTTTTGAATAACAATGTTAAGTTTTCATATGTTATTTCACTTAAATTTTTACAACCTATAAGCATACTATTATTTGCCTTTTGCAAGAGAGGAAATTGAGGATCACAGTGGCAAAAAGTAGTCCAAAAGTGAATAGCCTTTTTTTATATTTTTACCCTCCCTTCTGGAATGACAGTGTAGGGAGTTCTACAGACCCACACTTCAGAGAAAGTGGTAAGTTACACAGTAAAAGACATACAACGCCCCCCGCCCCTGCCCCCCGCCCCCAGCCCAGTCATTTAAAGTCTCAGAAAATGGTCCTAAGGGCATATAGCAAATGAAGAAACATCTATTCAAGAAAATCTACTAAAGCTTTAAGGACGAGGAACATTTCATGACTCATGGTAGGAGCCATAAATATTTGTTGGTAATGATGTGGAGAAACTGGAAGCCCCATACATGGCTGGTGGGAATGTAAAATGGTGCAGTCACTTTGGAAAATGGTTTGGCAATTTCTCAAAACAGAGTTACTATATGACCCAGCAATTTCATCTGAGAGAAATGAAATTATATGTTCACCTAAATGCTTTAAAAAATGTTCACCATAGCATTATTCATTACAGTCAGAAAGTAGAAACAATCCAAATATCCATCAACTGCTAAATGGGTAAATATATAATATATATTCAATTAGAATACTAGCTGGATAAAAAAAGTAATGAAGTACTCATATATGCTACAACATGCACAGATCTCAAAAACTTTGTGCTGAGTGAAGGAAGCCAGACACAAAAGATTGTATGTTGTATGATTCCATTTATACAAAATGTGCCATAAGAGGCAGAGCTACAGAATAGGCTTAGGTTACCTACAGTGGGGGTGGGACTGCTGCTAATGGGTACCAGGTTTCATTTGGGGATGATGAAAATGCTTTAAAAATTAGATTGTGGTAATGGTTGCACAACCCAATGAATATGATGTGGGCCAGATAGAGCAGCCATCCCCCCACTCACTAAAGACCCCTTTTCCTTGTTTCTTTAGCTCTTAGTTTCACCTTTTCTTAATCACTTTCTTTATCAATTTTCTCTGGCTCCTTACCCCGAGCAACAGACTTTCTATCCTAAAGGCTTTAAAACCTATTTCTCTGATCAATGCCTTTAAAGTACTAACTGAATTATTTTCTTCTAATCTAGAAACCATCAGGATACTAGTGGTGCCCCAACAAGGCTTCCAGCCCATCTCAACCAAAGGAGTCCACATGGCGGATCTCGAGACCCCTTCCCCTTTTGGATCAGATAGGGTGAGAGCTCCATGGGTCCCCAGTTGGTAGGGACAACAACCATTTTCAGCAGGAAGCAGATACAGAAGATGAGACCTTCACCCTCTCAGCTTCCCATGGAGATCTGTGGGGATCCCGCCTCTCAAGAGGATGTGAGGAAGGCAGATAGAATAGGGAAATCTAGACCTCCCCCATGAGACTGCCTGCTCGAATTGTTATGCCTAGATACCACCACCCTTTCACATGTAATCCCTGCCCCAGACTAGGAGGAAGTTCCAGACAAAGACAAGGAAGTCAGAGGGCCTAAGAAGCCCACCAGCTTGGGCCAGCTCCTAATGCCTGCACAGTGAGAGTTACCTGAACCTCATTATATCGTCATTGTAATATCATACATATGCCCAGAAGTTCATTAATATCATTATAACAGACTGAACTCTGGGAAAGGGCATGCGCAGTCAGAAGGCAGACCCCTGTCAATCAAACTTGTCAATCAGGAGACCCCACGCCCAGGGGTGTCTCCTCTAAAACTAATCTAGAAGAGAACAAAAACACCTAGACTCTCGTTGATCGGGGCTCCTGAGCCATTTTCCTGCTCGAGCCCGCTCCTACCTCTCTGGAGTGTACTTTCCCCTCAATAAACTATCTCTTTGTTTCACTCCTTTACTTTTTGCGTGTCTCGTTCAATTCTTTGCTCGAGATACCAAGAACCTGGACGTCGTGTCGACATGGACACCCCATTTTCTGGTAACAAATATATTAAAAACTACACAACTGCATACTTGAGTGAGTGAATTTTATGGTAAATATATTTTCATAAAGTTGTTTTTAAAAATCCTACTCCGTCCCCTCATTCCTGTAGCTATCCAACTTTATCTTCTATAATTCACCAATATGAGCATTCTAATCTGTCCATCCAGAGTCCAGTGAAAAGCCCACGCCCATTGCAATTGCTTGACTCAGCTCACATTGCTCCTTACCTGGAATATGCTCCCTAGTATAGATGATAATGGGAGTCAAATCACATAGGTATTTTGAAGATCTTTCTAACCAAGTCAAACCTCACTGACCTAATTTTCCTCTAGATTCTATACCACTTAAAATTGGTAACACTATAACCTTAAATATATACATAAAGCAGTTTGACTTTATTTTCCATCAACATCTATTTTTTGCCACAATCTCTAATTCTTCCTTTAATTGCTTTTATCTTCTCAGAGATGAACTAGTTACTCCACGATTGTAAAAACCAAATAATTGTGTGGATTCAAATAGGACCTTAAGCCAAAGAGAAAAAAAGTGTGCAATCAAGGAATATTGCACAAGGATAAATAACATCAACAGTAAATGAAAGCATCCTGTCAACTCCTGCCACCTCACCATCTTTACAGGCCAAAACCTCAACTACATCTTTATATCCCTCAAAACATTTAGCACAGCATCTTGAACACAGATAACAAACATCTGCTGAATAACATGAATGTCTTGTATACAACTTTCTACATCTGTATAAGTAGTCCCCAAAACTTAACAGATATCCAAGTCTTAAAGCAGGAAATGGAAACGAAAAAGAAAACTAAAATAATGGGACATGCATTTACTTTTCAATACTATTTTAGAAGTGCACACTCTTACTATGCATTTCAGGGTGGTCTCTTACTGCTGTTCTCAAACCTGAGTGCATACTAAGTATCCTTACATTTAAATAGTTACTGAAACTTCATTGTTGTCAGAGCAAAAAAGAGCACTATTAAAAGAAGCAAGAATTTAAATATGATACTCTACTTCCTCCTAACAGTGGGGTGCCAAGATTCAATCCATAAACCTTTTCGTGCAGTCCGGAGGAAATTAACACAGGGAAGCTGGGCAGTACAGAGGTGTGGGAGGTGGGAATAAGAAGGAGCACTGCTTTCAAAGGAATGAGTTTTGGCAAGAGCAGAAGGCAAGTCAGTAGGAGCTGAACTTCTGAAAGACAGTGGGTCACAGCACAAAAGACACAATGCTGAGACTTGATATAGACCCTCACTGCAGGAGCCTAGGATCAATGAATTCAAGAGCATCTCTTTGTGGTACTCTAAATAGGCAAGTCTAACTCCACTATAAAATTCCTCAACCTGGCCCTGAAATACTATGAACATAGAACATTTCTCATTTGTTTAGCTTCAGAAATAAAAATTTCCCCTTTCCTATGTATTTACACTTACCTGGTAACTACCCCTGTGTTGTTTAGAGGCCAAAATACACATACTGTGTTCATGCAGTTGCTTATGGGATTTCCCCGGTAGCACAAAAGTTATCTAATTTACCATTTTTTAAGTTTGTTGCAGAATTTTTTTACTTGCTTAATTTGTGTCTGTTTAATAATTCCCTTTTTATTTGTAAAAATGCCTTTAAATGAACTTTTTCTCCTCTGTCATTTACTTTTTAATATTCCGTGGTCTAGATTAGGGATTATGAAATGTATTTAACGTGGGTGACTCTTTGCTTCAATATTCAGAAGATTGTTAAGGAACAAACAGAAAACGAACAACATAAATGCCTAGAAGAAATGTGTTTTTATAATTTACACACAGTTGTCTCTCAGTATGCACAGGGGATTGGTTCCAGGATCCCCAGCCGATATAAAGATCTGCAAATGCTTAAGTTACTTATCTAAAATGGCATAGTATTTGCATATAACACACATGCATCCCCCAGAATACCTTAAATCATCTCTAGATTATGCATAGTACCTAATAAAAAATGTAAATGTAAATTCTATGAAAATAGTTGCCAACTACATTGTTTAGGGAATAATGACAAGAAAAAGTCTATACATATTCACTACAGATGCAACCACAGTAGACTTAACTACACAGGACACACTAGCAACATCGTAACATTTTTTCCCAAAGATTTTCCAGCTGTGGTTGGTTGAATCTGTGAATGCAGAACCTGCAGATACAAAGGGATGGCTATACTGTAATTTTATCATTTGCTGCCTTCTTTGAACTCACATATACACATGATAACACTCCCACTTTAAACGTTCAACAACGCATTTTTATTCCACCTTTTGCGGAAGGTTATCACCAAGATTTCTTCAAACCTATGTATGAAGAAAGACAGCAGTTGATTATTGTTAGTAATGATTTCAACAAATGAGGTCAACTTCTCCCAGTGCATACTTCGTTCAATAATATGAAGAGGAAACATCATTATCAAGAGTCAAAACATGAAGGGGACTTCCAGTCAAGATGGTGGACTAGGTAAATGCTGTGCTCACCTCCTCCCACAACCACATCAAAATTACAACTAAATTATATACAACATCATGGAGAAGCTCCTGAAGACTAGCTAAACAGAAATCCTATAACTAAGGATATAAAGAAGCCCTCAGACAGGGAGGAGGAGATGTGGAATGGGCACGTGCCAGACCCATGGTGTGGCAATTAAGAATTAGGAGGACCATCCCAGCTGTGGAGGTCTCCTCTGTAGAAGGAGAGGGCCCACATCTGGCTTTCCAGCCTGGGGCACCAGCCTCAGGAAGAGAAGTTCCCATAACATCTGGCTATGAAAACCAGTGGGGATTACACATGAGTGAGACAGAAAGCTGCTGGAGGGGTAGCTTTCTCTCAGACAGAAGTATTAGCACAATTCACTGGTTGTTTGTTGTTGTTGTTCTTCTTATTGTTGTTGAGCCCTCCTCCCTTCTGGCATATCTGAGCTGCTATCAACCTAGCTAACACCATTTGTTTGCCCCACTCTTATGATTCCCCGACACCCCACCCAAGTTTCAGGTACACCCAAGCCACTTTCAGCAGCTTTTTCATACAAAGGGCCTATCGTGGCTCAAGCTACAGACTTTCATAAAATCCCTCAAAGGTTCACAAAACCCAAAAAAGCAACATCTGACTTCAGTGTGTTCTATACTATGTGCTAAGCAGCCCCAACCCCAACACTAGCAGCAGCTTGGTCTCTTGAGGGACATCCAAGCTAAGTGTGGGTGACAGCAATCTGTGGACTGTTTTGTGGCTCATTCCAGGTGGCCTTGGCAGGGCACAGACTTTGGTTGAAATTGGCCTGTGGCAGGGTCCCACCAAGATGATCCCAGTTACATAAAGGACAGATCTGGAGTGCCGGGCTCAGGTGACCAAGGAGACTGTACCACTGGGCCCCACAGGATACCTACTACTATAAATAAGGTCACTCTAATAAGACTGGGAGACATAGCATCCCTACCTAATACACAGAAACACACACAGTGCAGCAGTCAAAATGAGGAAACAAAGAAACATGTCACAAATAACAGAACAAAGCTCCAGCAAAAGAACTAAACAAAATGGAGACAAGCAATCTACCAAGCACATAGTTCAAAACACCAGTTATAAGGATGCTCAGTGATCTCAGGGAGAACTTCAACAAAGAGACAGGAAACATAAAAATTGAAAAAGAAAACATAAAAAAGAACCAGTCAGTAAAGAAGAATACAATAACTGAAAAAAACATACATTAGAGAGAATCAACAGTAGATTAGATGAAGCAGAGGATCAATTCAGCAATTTAGAAGATAAGGTAGTAAAAGAACAGCAAAAAGAAAAATTCAAAAAAATGAGCATAGTTTTAAGGGGCATTTGGGACAACATCAAGCATACCAACATTTGCATCATAGGGGTACCAGAAGGAGAAGAGGGAGAGCAAATAATTGAAAACTTATTTGAAGATATAATGACAGAAAACTTCCCTAACCTGGTGAAGCAAATAGACATTACAGCCCAAGAAGCGCAGAGTCCCAAAGGAGATGAACCCAAAAAGGCCCACGCCAAGACACCTTAATGTTAAAGACAAGGAGAATCTTAAAAGTCTCAAGAGAAAAGCAGTTACCTATAAGGGAGCTCCCATAAAACTGTCAGCTGATTTTTCAATAGAAACTTTGCAGACTAGAAGGAACTGGCATGAGACAGTCAAAGTGATGAAAAGCAAGGACATACAACTAAGACTAATCTACCCAGCAAAGCTATCATTTAGAATGAAAGGACAGATAAAGAGCTTCACAGATAAGAAAAAAGAAGCTCATCACCATCAAACGAGTATTACAAGGAATCTTAGATTTCTTTAAGATGAAAAAAAATTAAAAAGATAAAAAATATAAATAAAATGGCAATAGCTACATATGTATCCACAATTACTTTCAATGTAAGCGGATTAAATGCTCCAATCAAAACACACAGGGTGGCTGAATGGGTAAGAAAACAAGACCCTTACTGCCTACAAGAGACTCACTTCAAATCAGAAGGCACACAAACTGAAAGTAAAGGGATGAAAAAAAAATTTCATGAAAATGGAAAAAAAAACCCCAAAACCAGCTGGGGTAGCAATACTTACATTAGACAAAAGACCTCACAACAAAGGCTATAACAAGAGACAAAGAAGGACTCAGTAATCCCGCTTCTGGGTATTTATCTGAAGAAAACCAAAATGCTACCTCAAGGGGACATGTGCATCCATAAGGTCATTGCAGCATTCTTTACAATGGCCAAGAATGTGGACGCAGCCTGGGTACCATCGATGAATGAATGTGTAAAGAAGAGGTGGTACATACACATATATACCAGAGGTAGCCAACTGTTTGGCCCTGGGTCACACTGGAAGAAGAATTGTCTTGGGCCACACATAATATACACTAACACTAACAATAGCTGATGAGCTAAAGAAAAAAAAAAAGGACATAATTTTCAAAATGTTTTAAGAAAGTTTATGAGTTTATGTTGGGCTGCATTCAAAGCTGTCCTGGGCTGCAGGTTGGAGAAGATTGATACATAGAATGGAATATTGGTCAGCCATGGAAAAGAACGTGTTCTTGCCATTTGACAGCATGGATGGACCTGGAGGATATTGCTCTGAATGGAGTATGTCAGACAGAGAAAAGACAGATTTTTGCTTATATTTTGAATCTAAAGGACAAAATAAACAAACAAAACAAAGAACTCATAAATGCAGAGAACATTTTAATGTTTGCAAGATGGGAGGGGAGTTGTGGGGGTGAGTGAAAGAGGGGAAGGGATTGAGAAGTACAAATTGGTTGTTACAAAGTTGTCATGGACATGTAGGGTATAGTATAAGGAATATAGTCAATAATATTATAGTAACTATGTACAGTGTCAGATGGGTACAAGATTTATTGGGGTGATAGATGGGAGAAGAGTTGTGAGTCAGGGTGAAAAAGGTGAAGGGATTAAGAAATACAAAATAGTCATGAGGATATAAAGTAAAGCATAGGAAATATAGTCAATAATAGGGTAATAACTATGTATAGTGACAGGTGGGTACTAGTCAAGGGGATCACTTCTTAAATTATATAAATATCTAACCATTATACTTATATCTGAAAATAAAATAAAATAATGCTGAATGTTGACTATAATTGAAAAATTTAAAAGGTGGGGAAAAGGTGAAGGAAAATAAGAGGTTCAAATTTCCAAATACAAAACAGGTAAGTCACGTGGATATAATTAACACATACGGATTATGGTCCATAATATTGTGATGCCGGTACAGTGTCAGGTGGGTGCTGGCATTACGGTGATCACTTCTCTAGGTATATAAATATTGAATAAATATGGTGCACACCTGAAATTAATATAGTCTTGTATGTTAGCTATATTAAAAACTAAGAATTGACACATAAACGAGAGCTGTCCAGAAAGTATCCAACCATGCAATATGAAAAAGAGGCATTTATGGCTGGATTTTTTTCCAGACAGCCCTTGCATATGATGGAATATTACTCAGCCATAAAAGAGAATGAAATCTTATCATCTGCAACAATATGATTGGATCTAGCAGGTATTATAAGTCATAAAGGGAAAGACAAATACCATATGATTTCGCTTATATGCAGAATCTAAAGAGCAAAATAAATGAAACAGAAAAACTCATAGACACAGAGAACAAATTGATGGTTGGCAAATGGGGGAGTATGGATGAAAAAGGGGAGGGGATTAAGAAGTACAAACTGCCAATTATATAACAGTCATGGGGATGGAAAATACAGCATAAGGAACGTAAGTCAATAATATTTTAATAACTACGTATGGTATCAGATGAGTACTAGACTTATCCGGGTGATCGCTTCATAATTTATATAAATGTGTAATTACTATGTTGTAGGCCCCATTCTAATATAATATTGCATGTCAGCTGTAATTGAAAACAACAAGAGTCAAAATGTACAGAACCAGAGAGCAGTTATCTAAGGTCTTGTCATTTGATGGAATCCACCAAATGTATAAACAAGAATCTTCACTTTTTAGAGATAAAGAAATCAGTGTGAATAAATACAAGAAATACAAAGAGCACCACTCGCGAACTACATTTCTCTTTGTCCATTATTACACTACTGGCCAATGATACTACTGACAAACTGGTACATGAAATACTGGTAAATTTTAAATTACCTGCAAAGCAGGGCTGGCAATGCCTGGCACATATTAGGAACTCAAAAAAAGGACTGCTGAATAAAGAATTAAAATAAGAGCCTTCATGAGGTACATAGCACATAAACCATTTCTTATGAAAACTGTATCTTTTCAACGCTTTGAAAAAAAAATACTAACATGTATACTTTTTTATTTTATTTCTTAAAATATGACTTACATTCAAAAATATTAACTGGGGATTGAATTTGCACAAAATACATCTTTGCATCTTTGTTAGTCTCCTCAAATTTCTCTAGTTTACCAATTCACAGTTATCTAAGAAAGTCAAATGGAGTAGTAAATTAAAAATCCTTTCCTTTTAGTCACAACGTAAGCAATACAGCTAGAAGGACAGGAAATCAGAGAAGTTTGAATTTTCTACATTTTTTTTTAAGAATTACTACTGATAACATTTCAGACTCTAATCATGGTCTAGTCACACCATTCTTATAAAATTTCAAGCAAACCCTCCAGTGAAAAATATTGGAGAGCAATATATCTCCCATGGTGGGAAGCATAACTTACTTCAACTTGAAAAAGTTCTCCAGCCCCCTCGCAGTCATTGGATGTAATTATGGGAGTATGAATATGCACAAAGCCACTGTCCTGTAAGAAAAAGAAAAGCCACTTTCTTTCAATATATTTGTAAATGAAACAATTCCAAGAATATACACTTTATGTTTAAAAAAACACTGAGAGAACGTCATATGAAATCCCCCTCTAATTCCCCAAAGATAACTACTGAAATATGAAGCTGAGTGTTTTACTATGCACAGAAGTTCAAAGAATTTTAAATCAGGAACTGAGTTAGACATCATCAAGTCCAATCTCATTTCAAAGATAAGAAAATTGAGGCCCAGGGAGATTTAATTAATTGCTAAAAGTCACACAACTAGTCAATGGCAGAGCCAGAACTAGAACCTAGGACTTCAGGGTCTCTCTCTGGTGCTATTTCTTCTTCTCATTTTTCTAACTTACTGGTAATGATTCAACACACGTGCGCATGCACATACACCGTTCCCCCCCACCCCACCCCACACACACCCAGAAGGCTAATGTATAATGATGTTGCTCACATTGCTAAGGGAATGTAAAGTTCAGTTATTTTGGAATGAGACCCTCAACTATAAGAAACCACCAAAAAGCAGAAAAATTAAGTCTAACACATAGAGACTGGAGAAATAAACAGCAAAAAAGGAAGAAATGAATTTTAGGAAGTCTGTCGTTAAATGGATTGCACAGTGCACTGCACACGGCACAGGCAGTGCAATTCCTTTGCCTCAAAGATTCTGAGCAGCAAATAAATCCATCACTGAGGCGCCCAACTGCAATTCTCCTGCTCCAAAGGCTGAGACTATTTCCATTAGTGAACCACAAAAGCTGTTGCTAGTAGGATTGAAATAACCCAGCAACTTCAAGATTATGCTTCTTTCATTTTGACTATGGATGAAGGCAAAAGATTACATTCAGCATAAATGTTGTAGTGTGGGATGGAGGTAGTAGCTAAAGGGGATATATGCTACAAAGGCAGAATAGTATGTGTTTAATGTAAAAAATTTGGTCTTGAAATCAATACAATAAATTCATATATACACTTCTAATCTCTGTTAAATTCTGCCTATCACTGGTGGAATGTAAAATGTCTCAGTCATTACCAGGGACATACCAAATTTGTTCCTTTCTAAAAAGGTCGAATTCAAGTATTCTGACTAAGATACAAAGTATCCAGTTAACCACTCACCATATGATGCAGACTGATTAAATATTCAAGCTCTAAATTAGGAGTCTCAGAAAGTATCCAAATATATACTTAATCTGACAGCAGCATTCCTAGAGGTGCTGCACAGAGCACATTATAGAGAATGAATGAAGTATAATCAATAGTAACACTATTGCATAAAATTTTTATCTCTCAGGAGCCAAGAATTATGGACATGAATCATTTATTCCACACGAATGCAGGCAACTATGAGCATGAGTGCAGTAAACAAAGAAAGGAAGTGAAAAAATCCAAAGGAAACAGGGTGGTGAGGGGGAGGGGGAGAGGGAGGAGGAAATTTAACGGCTAACTATAATGCCAAAGTTAGAACTCGTCAACCGCCACAAGACACAACACTATAAATCTTATGAAAATAATTGCATGAGGTTTTTTAAAAAAAATCACTCAAGTAGTGGGAATTATTCTTATTAAAATATTCACCTAATGCTAAACCTTTCAAAAGGTGTCATTAACTTTTTAATGCCTTAATGTTGCTAGTAAGACTTATCGTATCAAAGTACATAACATTAACACCAAAAGCTATTAGGGTGAGTACAAAGGAAAAATAATAAAGCACTGAGAATGCAGTCCCAAAAACAGAAAGTGGATCGGGAAGGAAAAAGAAGGAAAATAAATAGTAACAAGTGGAGGAGCACTGTCAGTAGCTGCTGCCAATAGGGTACCAGGGACAGATGCTTATCCTATCCATAGCAAAGTGGTTCCTAATTGGAGATATGAAGACCAGAGAAGGGACCAAAAATAAAAATACACACATTCATCCAATTTTTCAGATTCCATCCACTACCTCTAAAATTCTAAATATTTTTATAGATACACATTCTAGAATGAGATAAGGCACTAAAATCACAAAATTCACATACTAAGGCCCATACATATAACTCAATGGCTCATAGACTAAATTTTTCTTTCACACACACACCCAAAGTAAGTATCATTATTTAACCAAAAGCAACAGAAAAGAAACATGATAGCAATTGCTTGCTACAGGCATACCACTGGCAACAAAAAGTGAAAGCTATAGGAGACAAAAAAAATCCACAGAAAGCAGTGACAGGACTCAAAGACACAGTAGTCTAGGGTCATTCAACACAAAGACAAAGAATACTCCTCACTGTGATAGGCTCTGAAGGTACTGCCAGACAGAAGAGGGAAAAATCTGATACTCAAAGGAAGAACCTTGAGTCATCAAACTCAAGGGTCTTCCCACATTGAGCCAGCAAAAACTCTTTCCTATTGTCTCAATTTAGAAAGCCAAAAATATGTAATGCATTTGGGGATAACTTCCACTAGGAATTAGCAGAACTGGTGCCTGAAAAGATAATCCTGTTATTTGAGAAACTCATTCTTCTAAATAACTCATGCCTTGAGGATTCCAGAGAGCTAAATTTTAGTACATAGCAAATGTGTCAATTTTATGAGCAAACCAAGTTATACACAAAATGTTTTTGCAACTCAAACCAAAAAAAAATAACTCCAGATGCTTAAAGTATCCTAAGTAAAAGGTACTGCTCAAGTTGATTTTCCCCCCTATATTTCTAGATTTGAAATTTATGAAAATTTAATATTTTAAGTCTTAATGCCTTTTAGGGAGCCTAAAGTAACTCACAGAAATAGTACCAAATATAAGAGACTATATAATGATTATTTAATACATGCTACAGCACTCCTATGATTTCTTTAAACAATTCAATCCTAATTGTCACACACACACACACACACACACACACACGAGTAACATTATAGAAGGTGGTATCAGGATTATAATTTCCAGGACTTTACAATTAAAAAGTACATTTATAGTTTTTTTATTTCAGATTTTTCTAGTTTTCCTCTTCTTTTCTAATTGTTTACATATTTGCAAAAACTTCAAGTAATAAAGGAATGCGCCAAGTAAGTAAAGCCCATTTGTCAATGGATTGATTGCCAATACCACCATCTAGTGGCCAGAAATCTGTAAAACCGTTTCAGAGTTAAAGCAGGTCCACCTCATCAGCTGCTAAAAGCCATATGGGGGAAAACATTTTTGGATCTGAACAAATTTTGTGTGGTTCAAGCACTACTGAAAAGCCATGTGGGTGCTGCATAAGAAAGTTTATAAGAACATATGTAAATGCACCCTTTTAAACTATAATGGGATGACATTGTATAATATGATTTATGTTCCTTTGTTCAAAATTACAGTATATGCTTTAAAGCATGATGTTCTTTAGCTGTTTTGCCAGAAGAAGCTTTTCAAAGAGCAAGAATTCTCCTGGTATGCTACAACAGGGCTGGGGCTGCATGAATTTGGATACCGGGAAGGGTATGCTGTAAAACAATCTCTGAAAATTAGCTGGATATGGTGGAGTGGCATAGAAAGAGTTCCAGAATCACATGGAATAACACTGAACTTTATCTGCTGGGCCACTCCTTGCCCATGGGGCCCTCCCATCCTAATGGGGGGAGGGTCTCTTCACCTCATCAACTTGCCAACCACATTCCACTGTGGCTTTCCTGGGTGGGGGGAAATGGCTGAAAAGCAAAACTAAGTAAGACAAAATGCCTTTATTTGTTAGACCAATCTACTTTATCAACACCAGTAACTCTTTAAAATGTGTGCTTACTATATACAAAATATGTTTAAGACCAAGATGAAGGAACAGGGACAAGACTTACCCTCCTATCTGAAACAAAACAACAACGAACAACAACAACAACAACAAAACACCCACAAGCAAACCATGAGAGAATGGTTTTCAAGACACTGAATATCAGACAACAAAGGACAGTGATCCCTGAGAGATGGGAAACAAACATAGTGAACCCTACCAGTAGCCCAGCTTACTACTACCTTGACATTTTCCAGGCCTTAGAAAGGAGAGGGGGAAATAAAGTGGAGTTCTGCAGACTCCCAAAGTGGAGGAGACAGCTGAGTCTGAGGATACAGAGTACCAGAGAGGAGGGAGCTGTACAGAGAACTCCAGAGATGTGAAGGGGGTTACCTGGAGTGTAGATAAGGAATGATCAGCACAAGTGTGTGAGGAAGCTATCTAAGGACAGAGAAAGAACCATCCAAAAAGATTAGAGGAAACAATGCCTGTTGCTCACATGTGTCTGGAAACAGGGCTTGTTCCCACAAGTCAGATGAGAAAATCTTGTAATTCACAACACACTAGGTAAAGTACTCAGGGAGGCTTTGCCTCAAAAGTAGAAATAATTAGTCCTAGACTGAGCACTTCTCTAGACCTACTTAAAAGACCCAAAGGATCAAACTGTTTTCAGGTAACAACTGCATATCAAAACAAACCTTAAGAAGCTTATAAAATCCAGCCCCCAATAAGGCAAAAATTCACAATGCCTGGTATCTAATCAAAGATTAGTAGGTATGTGAAATGGCGGGAAAATATAACCCATAATGAGAAGATTAATCAGTCAATCGAAATTGACTCATAACTAACTCAAATGTTAGAATTAGAAGAAAAGGACATAAAAACAGTATTTTTACTGCATTGTATATGTTCAAAACTGTATTGTATGTGTTCAAAAGTTAAGTAGAGAAATGGAAGATATTAAAACACAGGAGTGGCCAAATCAAGTATCTAGATATGAAACTACAACATGTGAAATGAAAAATGCACTGGATAAAAATAATATCAAATTAGGTATTATATTATAGAAGAAAAAAGTAAGCAAGCTTGAAGACACAGTAATAAAAACTATCCAAAAGAAACACACACAGAGAAAAAGAATTTAGAAGAGAACATCAGTGAACTATGAAGATATCATCAAGTAGCCTAATAAGACGATGTCAGATAATTAATTTCATAAACACATCCTAGAAAAAGTGCTACATACCTCACTGCTGAATATCATTATGGTCACCTTTGAAGTACTCTCCTTGGGAAGCTGTGCACTGACGCCAGTGCCCAGTTCACCCTTCAAAGCAGTTTTAGAACTCTTTTTCTGGAATGGCCATCAGAGCTGTCACCATACCCAAGGGCCCTTGTGTACCTTGCCAAGGTTATGACACCATACCAAGTTGTTTATACAGTTCTATTAACGTTAAGTGCACAGTGGTAATTTTGTGAACTTAATTGTCAGATTTTAAGGATGACAACAGCTCTGATGGCCATTCCAGAAAAACAGTTCCAAAACTGCTTTGAAGGGTGGCCTAGGTGCTGGTATCAGTGCATAGCTTCCCAAGGGGAGTACTTCGAAGGTGAAGGTGACCATAGTGATATTCAGCAATGAGGTATGTAGCAGTTTTTCTAGGATGAGTTCACAAAATTAATTGTCTGATTCAACCTCGTAGGTAAAGTCCCCAGAGGAAGGAGGAAACCCAAACAATTATTTAAGAAATAATGGCTAAAAAAGTTGGTAAAAATTAAAAAGAACAGATCCAAGAAACTCAACAAACACCAAATATGAGAAACATAAAGAAAAACTGTGCTAAGGCACATCATAATCAAATTGTTCAAAATCAGTGATAAAGAGGAAGTTTAAAATCAACCAAAAAAAAAAAAGTACCGCTCCTGGAACAGATATCTACAGAACCTCGGGCTAAGACTACAGTGCTACGATTACTCAGCTTCTTCATAAGACACAACATGAGCACCTTACCTTAAAGAAAGAGTGAACAGCAGCTGTGGCTTCACTGCGAACCCTCAGTACAGAACTCAGGACATTAGTCCTACACCTAAGGTGAGGGTATTGTCTCAGATACTCCAGAGGATGCCTCTCTTTATATTTAAAAGGGAAAGCCTAATAATAAACAGAAAAAACAAGTTAAAAGCTAAAAAGATAGTTTCCAGAGCATTTAAAAAATAGTAGTGCTTTAGAACAAATCTAAGGTATTTTCCTTCTTTATTTCTTACTATAACTGAATCAGACCACATTAATTACAACAGGTTAGTAGAATGGTAGTGGGGTGGAATCAGAGAGATGTGAGTTTGAATTCTGCTCTACTACTTATTAGCTGTGGAACCATGGGGGGATACACTTAATACCACTGAGACTAATCTGTTATTTAGCAATTTTTTATCCATTACTGTCAATTACTACATACAAACAGGTTAAGATACAATTATGCAAAACAGTCCACTTTTTGGCATACAGGAGTTCAGCATATAGTACATACTAGGCATTGTTTTCTACAGCTGTATACATACAGCTGCTATTTAATTTTAAGATCACCCACATGTGTTGAGAGTTCACAGTCATTCATAATCAACTGATATTGTTTATCACTGTTTATCGACATGCACTGACATCTAAGACCATGAGGCAGGGCCAAAGCTTTCTGTCATCTGGCAGAGTAGTATATATTCATGAGAATTTTAAAGGAAATTATGATGCTAGCTAGAAGTATTTCCACCTCACCCACATGCATGTTATAAGATTAAGAAGATAAAAATAAAATTTCAGACCAAAACCAGCTTCAATAAAATAAATAAAGAAAGAAAGAAGCTAAGTAAAAGAGCTGCACTGGTAGCCTGTGTTTTAGTCTTGTTTATTCCTCTTAAAGTTTTGTGCACATACTAATTTAGGTCAAGACACGAAAATAAGCACCCTACTCAGAGTGGAAATATGACATTAAAAGGAATCTGGGGACTGCTAGGTGTTCAGAATTCTCTAATGTCTGAAGACTTAAAAATGACACTGAAATGAAGGGAAAGAGAGGGTGAAAGTGTCAACACCTACAGAAGCCAAAGCAGAACAGTTTACAAAGAGTAAAACACATGACAAATTTTTAATAATCACATATAGCTCTAAAAAAGCAGTAACAAAAATGGTTACCACCTCCATTCCTCTCTGAATTACAAATTATTTCACAGTGTAATTTTTAGAATGTGATTCTTGATTTTACAAGTCAATCAGAATTTCTTAGAAACTTACTCAGAATGACATTTAAAAAAAAATTGTCCATTTTCTTTCTTACTTCCTATATTTAATTTCTTCCAGTTATCCAAAACTACTAAAAAGGAATTAAAATAATACAATTTCCCTATATTTCCTTATTTTTTGTTCATTAAATATTTGAAGACAAGTATTGCAAAACGACAGGCTAGTGCATCAATTTCAGCTGTGCCACTAATCAGCACCATAACTTTGGGAAAGTCAATTCACCTGGCTGGGCCTCATTTTCTCCAATTTAAGATATTAGATTGATAATCTCTGATTTCATTCCCTCTATCATTTTTACCAGGCTACAAATAAAAAGCTATACAGAAGAGTCTTTAAACAAAACAGGTCTAAAAATGTCTTATGTAGAATTCTTTGCTCAGTCCAAGCATTACAACACTAGAGCACTGCCAAATAGAATTTCCTATGATAAAAAGAAATGTTCTGTACCTGTGCTATTTAGTATGGTAGCCACTATACATGACCACTGAGCACTTGAAATGTGGCTAATGCTCCTGAGGAATGGAATTTTTAATTTAATTTTAATTGACTTAATATTAAACAACTACAGGTAGCTAGTGGCCACTGTTTTGGACAATACAGTTCTAGATCATGCAAAAGTCACTTCTAGACAGAGTTTCCTAAGTCACTTCCTAAGAATGTGGTCTGCCTTGGTTTGTGTCTGTCATTACTACCTGCTGGGCATGCTTGTAAAAGTGGTAGGTTTCAAGTGTGACATGCACCACAGGGGTACACAGACTCATACTCAGCTCTCACTCGTAAGACTCAGGCATCCACATAAATACTTCTTGCTGCTTGCCACAGTCCTCAGACCCTGTAGCCTGGTTCAGTTCTCTGGGAAGTCACAACTGAAACCTGTTCTAAGGGTTATCTCACCAATAATCACACTTAAAATTGACTGCTAATGTTTTTAAGCCTAAACAGCCTCCATAAAAGTGTCAGAAAACATACCTTGGCATCACAGTTTCCAACAACTTTAATTTTTTCTGCCTTCAGTTCCACATTTTGCCTTTTGGATGGACTTTTTACCAGCTGCCCTTGAACTTCCACAGAACTCCCAAAAGCCAGCTGTCTATAGTAACAAAAATTCAGCATAAACCAGGTATCATTATATGCAACTCTCATTTTAATACAAATCTTGCTATTAGAACATGAAAATATTCTAAAAAAAAAAAGTTTTTACTCTTAATCGGGTTAAAAGCTGCAAGTAATTAAGAGAAAGTGAAGCAAAGGGTAGTTGGGGGATATTGTCACACAAAGATGTTAGACAGAGGAGGAAAGGCCCAAGCTTGAAGGATCTTGATTCCAAGTGTTTGGACTTGAGCTTGAAAGCTATGAAAAGCAGATCTGTTTAGAAAAATCACTCATGGGGCAATGTGAACTCTGGATTAGGGAAATATGGAGCAGCGGAGATGCAAAAAAAAAAAGTCGAAGGATTCTTTTCTTATTTTCCAACTGACCTACTATCAAAGCTTGAATCTGCTACAACCTGAAGGTTTTCCAAAGATGATCCATCATTTACATGCAGGAACAAGACTTCCTTCTGGGATCGGACTGAACGAATCCATCCCTAATGAAGAGAAATATTTCTAAATGTGAGTTTAAAACACAAACATTTTACACTTTTATCACATATACACAGAAAACTAAATGAAAACAGGGAAAAAAAGTGCTCATAATTTTGCTTTAACAAGTCAGTTGCTTTTAGTTCACCTACATGTATATATAATTTTATATAGTTCTTATCACAGTGAGATACAGTTTCAGCATTCCATCTTTTGTTTTGTTAATAAAGCTCATCATCCTGAATAGATGACTGACGTTCCATTAGACTGATGACCCTAATTCACATAACCAATCCCCCCAATATTGGCTATTCTAGATATTTTCTCCTGCTCTTGTACCACCCCGCTGTCCTACCACCATTACAAAAACAAGGCACATATATTGGTCTCTTTCTCCTTTTATATCAAATTCCCAGAAGGAAGGTTACGTAGTTACAGACTAGAAACATCTTTATGAGTTTATCCCCCTTTTACAATGTACACATAAAGGGTTCTCAAGACATTTCTCATTATGAATATATATTATGTAGTACAAAAACTTTCAAAAACAATTTAAATAACAGGTAGGTGTGAGTACAAAGGAGATGTCTCAAGTAGATAGTGACATTAAAAACAGCTCTTTCACAGATCATATCTAACTGAAATGTAATTAGCATGGAAGTTAATAGAGAATATTCCTCTAGCAGACAATGAACAACTATGAAACAATTGATGGTGTCTGATTAACCACCAAACATGCTTGGGAAAAGCAAAATGATCCTTAGAAAAGCTACACAGCCATGCACCAAATAATAACAGGAATATATTCTGAGAAATGCATCATTAGGTGATGACCTCGTTGTTCAAACATCAAAGCGTGCCCTTACACAAGTCTACTACACACCTACGCTATACGTTATAGCCTATTGCTCCTAGACTACAAGTCTGTAAAGCATGTTACTGTACAAAACAACATCAGAATAATGAAACACAAGAGAAAATGATGCAATCAAGAGACCTGTAAACACTGATAGAGTAACACGGCATATAGTTCTATAGCACTTCTTTTTAATAAGCAGAAACAGAAACTCTAAAACAATGATACAGGTGTATAGTATTGTAAATACCTAAACCAGTAACATTGTCGTTTATCATCCTTATAAGGAATTATGTACTGTACATAATTATACGAAGTCAGGCAATTAAGTTCGTGAACTCGTCTTGAACAACTGCTACATACCTCATTGCTGAATATCACTATGGTCACCTTTGAAGTACTCCCCTTGGGAAGCTGTGCACCGATGCCAGCGCCTAGTCCACCCTTCAAAGCAGTTTTGGAACTCTTTTTCTGGAATGGCCATCAGAGCTGTCGTCCTCTCTAAAATCTGACAATGAAGTTCATGAATTTGCCACCACGCACTTACATTGGCAGCACTGTACAACTTGGTGTCATAACCTTGCCAAGGTGGCAAGTTTGTGAACTTAACTGTCATATTTTGTGTACAACAGCTCTGATGGCCATGCCAGAAAGTTCCAAAATTGCTTTGAAGGGCAGATGAGGTGCTGTGTCGGTGCATAGCTTCCCAAAAAGAGTAGTTTGAAGGTGACTGTAGTGATATTCAGCAATGAGGTACATAGCACTTATTCTGAGTTCGTGAAATTAATTGTTTGACTTTGTATGTGCTATACTTTTATACAACTGGCAGTGCAGGATTGTTTATACCAGTATTACCACAAACACAAGTAATGTGTTGCACTATCACATTACCATAGCTACCAAGTCACTAGGTGATGGGAACTTTTCAGCTCCATAATATTCTTATGGGACCCATCTTTTATGCCATCTGTCACTGACCTAAATGTCATTATTATGTGGCACATGATTGTATTGATTCTTACTTTCTTTGTGTACCACCATATCCTATATATAGGTAAGAAGTCTTCATTGACTTCCTACTGCAGATGAAGACTTCTCTGTTTTCTCATAGTTCCTTATTTATGCCCCTAATACTTATCACATTGCTGTAATTACTTGTCTTAGCCATTAGACCAGTGCTGTCCAACAAAAATGTAAGCCACATAAATTCACATTTTTTAGTGGTTACATTAAAAGTAAAAAGAAACAGGTAAAATTAATTTTAATATTTTATTTAATCCATTATGCCCATATAAACAACTCATAATCAATATAAAATGAGATATTTTGCATTATTTTTTGTTGTTCAAAATTGGTGTGTATTATTTTATTTACAGCACCTCTCAATTCAGACTAGCCACATTTCAAATGCTCAGTGCCACAGGTAGCTACTGTATTAGACTGCACAGCATTGAAATGAAAACCTCTAACCTAGGCAGTAGGTTCCGCTCTTTTCATCTTTGAATCCTCTCTAGACTAACACACAGCAGGTATCATGAATGTATATTAATTTAATAGATGAATTCAAGAAAAAAACTTTGATTTCGATTATGGAAAGAATATGAAATCCAAAGAAATGCAGAGGGGTAGATTGGTCATATTGCTAAAAATCAAGAATATAAAGGACAACAAAAGTAAACTGCATTAGTGTGTTTCAGCAACCTAATAAGAAACAGTCAAACCTCCCTACTTGGCCTGCTGCTTTAAGAGATCGCCTATGCTGAGATGCTACAAATATAAGCGAGAAAAATATGAGCAGCTAACATTATTGTAAATGTCTTATGCCTATTATCACTTGATCTTCAGTTAAGACTATTACCTTCATTTTATGAGGAAACTGAGGTTTAGAGCACTTATGTGACATGCCCATAATTAAATTGCAGAGATTTAATCCTAGGCAGCTTGACTCCAGAGCTCTTTCAAGCTGCTATGCTCCACTCTTTCTCCTGACTTATTAAGCATAACTTAATATGCAAAGTCCATTTCAGGCACTGAGGTGGCTAACAAGTTGAATGAAAGTTATGGCTTACTTGAACATGTATTTACTGTTCGCCATGTGTGAATACCTAGGCAGGTAACACGTGGTTTCTGCTCTCAAGGAGCTGAAAATCACCACCATGTAACTGAGGATATTCATTATGAAGGCTAAACGAAAAGGGGCTCGTTCTTTTATTTTGCTGTGTGATTAACAAGTTTCCAGGTAATGACCATGGTACCGTGAAGACTATTCCAGCGCTTTACAGGCATCGCAAGTTTTACAAAAAGTAATGGTAGCCCATAAAAAGAGAAAAGTGTGAACGCATTTTCTAACTTTTCCCTGCCAGTCATTCCGACTTGAGAGTAAAAGGCAAGCCTAGACGTGGATGTGTCATGTAAGTTCCTAAAGAGAAAAAACCCATGCCCTTCCCATACACCAACCTGAACCTTAACGCGCTCCCCATTCGTGTCCTGGGCCCTGAGAGCGTCCCGCACGCTCAGTTTGGCTGAAGGCTTGTATCTCGGGCAGGGAGCAGAGCAACAGGAGCGCAGGGCTAGGAGCAGACACCGGGCCCCGAACATCGTGCGGCTGCCCCAGGCTCTCCTCGGGGCCGGCCCTGACCCCAGCGGGTATAGGCCCTGCCTGCGGGGACCCTCCCCTCTAAACTCCCCAGTTCCTGGCCGCAGCCCTGCCCTCAAGCGCTCCAAAGCTGCCTGGGTGGTCCCTTCCCGTTCAGAGGCTCCAACTCTGTCCCCCAAAAACCTTCCCTCCACTTCTCTCTCCCTGAAAGGGCGGAGCGAAGACAATGTATTAAGCGGCGAAAGCCGAAAATGAACCACGCGCCGCCGGCGACCAGGACGCCCCACGGTCCCGCGCGGTTTCCAAACCTACGCCCTGACCCCCAGCTAAAATGCGTGCCGCCGCCGACGCCACTACGTCACTACGCCAACACAACGTCGTCACGCTACTAGGAGGCTGAGGAAGCATGCGTACTCGTGAGTCCCATTTGAAGAGGAGGCGGAGCAGAGGAATGGGGGCGGGATTAGGAGCACAATGGGGCGGGAGGGGGCGGGGTTAGGAGCTAAAATGGGGCGGAGCTAGGGTATTAAAATTTAGGGAACAGCTGAAGAAATTACGGAGCCCACGTGGGGCGGGGTCTGACAGTCTTAATTTCTAGAGCTTCTCTGTGATGCCGAGGAACTCCGAGAAGCAAGTAGTGACTGATGAAGAGGGAGGACGTCCAGAAGGAGACTTAGTTGTGCAGGGGATTAGCCTGAGGGTAGCAGTCGTTCCTGAGTTCTGAGTATACAAAAGGACGACGCAGCCCCCTGCTCAAGTTGTGTGGGATCAGACTTTTAAACAGACAGTGACATAAAAGGGTGGGCAGTCCTCCGGCAGAGCCTGAGCGTGGGATGCCAGAGATGGCTCTCTCGCAAGAAAAAGGAACTGAAGAGACCTGAAATGGGAGTCAGAGAACGCAAGACAGTGCGAAGATGTTGGAGAGGGACAGGAGAAATGGTGGTCCTTGCCTGCCAGAATCTCCAGGTCTCTCTGTTTGCCAACACAGTTATCTGCATTTGTTTGATCTGGAAACATTGACCCTTTTATATAGTAGGCTACCTTTTACATGTATCCAAAAATATAATTTTTTTCCCTGTAAATTAGTGGCAATCATCAAAAGGTTTCTAATTAAATGATAAAAGAATGAGAGCTGGTTACTTAAATTTGCCACTATTATTATGACCATTTTACATTTAAGGAAACTTAGGTATAGAAAAGTCAAATGACTTACTCAAAGGATATTCATCCTATTAGTGTGAGATTTAAACCCAAAAACCTTGGCTTCATGAACTAAACCATTATGCTATTTCCTGTCTCAAGGTGGGCAATAAAATCATGGTGCCTTCCATCTGGGAGCTTGTGGTCTAGAGATGGACACCGGCGAGACAACAGATCATGAAACATAAGCCAATAAGTACACATAAATAAACGCATGTGGAATGGTGGTCTAAAGAAGGAAATAATTACAGTGAGTTTTTGAGGAGGATCAGAATTTTGCCAGGTTGGGATGTATAAAAAGTGTATTTCCTGCCATAAGGTAAGCAGGAAAGGTTTCCAGGATGGTAAACAGCTGGAAGAGTTGTAAAATTGTTCTCAAGGCAGACTAGAAAATATTTCCCATGAAAATGCCATAGTTCTTAGGCACTTCTTGAACCTTGAAAAAAGAAATATGGAAACATCTAGCTAAATGCCTTCAGTGTGTAGCTATGGGCCTTTTAAAAATATAAATACGCCTTCAAGTGTATTGGTTACAAAATCTGGGGAACAAGACAAATCTGGGATACATAGCAATGATGTGTTTCCCATTTCAAATCCCTTTGAGTATGTGTACCTTGTCCAAGACACCAAAAGTAGTGACCAGTTTGCTCACTTCATGTTTAGGGCATTTTTGTCTATATCAAATCATATAATCTATTTTTGTTTTCAATAACAGAATCACACTTCTCATCAGATTTCTCACCATTCAGACAGTAGCCAGAGTGATCTTTCCAAAATTAATATATTATCATATCAGTAATAATGATGGCTAATGCTATAGGATGTGTGTGTGCCAGGAGTGCTTCACATATTTAATCCTCACAATAGCCCTCTGAAATAGGATTAGCATTATCATCCCCAGTTTTTCAAGAAGAAACTGAAGTTCAGAGAGGTTTCACTGGCAGTCTAACATGAGTCCATTTTCTTACCCACTTGTTACTGCAGTGATTAAACATCCCGCCAGTTGCTCCCACAAACATGGAGAGGACTTCCCTTCGTTAGCATGCCCAGCAGGCTCTCCGTGATCCAGGAAGTTTCCTGAAGTGTCGTGGAGTGAGGAACAGAAATGGAACATCCTTACTGTTACCCTTGGATCCTGCAGGTCTGTGCAATAAACACTGTCAGCGTTACTAGCTTTGGGGAAGGTTTTAATCACATTCAGCAATAGAGGTTTCAGCTTCATTTGCATAGCTCAGGGCCTCTAAAATGCAAGCATTGTTCTGATACCTCATGTGGCCGTAGAATACAACTCAATATTCAGAATGCTCACTATGCTTAAATCTACTCATGAAATGGTCAACCCCCAAAACTTGATTTCAAGGTCATGATCTTAGAGTAAGAGTAACACAGTACTTGATGCAGAAATTATGGAGCCCTTAGGTGTAGAAAAGGAGTGGATGAATATCATAAAGAATCTTGGGTTCCTCTGAAGGAGCTAACAGTGGCAAATACAATTTAACTTTAAAAATGGAAAGGCACATGCACAGAGCAGAAAAATAAGTCACATTTGTCATTTGGAACTTTCAGAAAAGCAGCTTATTCTCTATAAAGAGAAGCTGACAAGCAAATAGTCAATTGAAAAAATAAGCAGAGAGAAGTAGTAACCAAGTCTTGGGGGGGCAAGGCAGTTTTCCTAAAGGAAGTGACATCTAAGCTGACACCAGAGGATGAATATTAGCCAGCATACAAAGAACTGTGTGTTGTGAAGGGAGTTACAAACATTCTGTATTGTGATGAGGGTGGGCTTACCTGAATTACGTATGTAAACATTCCTTGAGCTGTGCATTTTACTTATGAATTCCTTGATAAAAATATAAACAAATATTAAAAATAGAGGAATCAGGTCTGTTGCTACATTAAAGCTCCTCCTTCCCTGGTTAGTGCAAGTGACACTGTTTCTTTTAAAACATGAACTCCTTCCTGCACATGGAAGAACTTAGAAGATAATGCAATAAAACCTGGTAGTTATAACCTAGGTTTGTCAAATCAAATTTTACTATTTTGTCTCACTTTCAGATCTTCCTCTTTTATTTCAGGGAAAAATGAAAACCAGATACAATAAACCTCTCTTGTGCCCCTCTGCAATCCCATTTTCTTCCTTTTCTCCTGGATAGAGTTTACCACTATCCAGAATTCAAAGTTTATCATTTCCTTCCATGTTTTTATAATTTTATATATGCATGCTGGGGGTGCCAAAAAATGTATACACATTTTAAGAGATGTTATCTATGCATTCCTTTGGAAAGTTGAATTGAATTATGGTATCAATGTGTAGTATGATGTTCACTCAAAAGATGGCATTAATCAAATGAATGCTAATGTCACCATGTGACAGGCAGGACAGTCAAAGAAAATGGTGGAAGCAAGGTTGTTGTTTGAGCAGGACAAGACTATTTGAAGTAATATTTCAAATTTGAGAACATTGTTTGAGTTTCCCCCGTATTTTCCTGACTTAACACTTCTTGACTTCAACCTATGGGGACCATAAAGGATGTGGTGTACTGTAGAAAACTGGCTACACTGGTGGTACTTTGAGAAGAAATTGAAATTGGCATGCACAGTGATACAAGTGGACACTTTGGTCAATGTTGCTCAAGCAGTAGTTTGCCATAATCAGAAGTGTCTGGACACTGATGGTAACCACTTTGAGCACCTCTTGTAATTGCAGAAGTCAAACATGACTTGCATTCATCTTTTGTTATTGGTATATATTGAGTATTACAATTTTAATACAATTTATTTTCCCTTCTTAAAATACATATACATTTTTTGGAACCCTCTGTATATACACACATACATATGAGGGCTGTCCAAAAAAAAAAAAAATCCAGCCACAAATGCCTCTAGTTTTTCATATTACATGGCTGGATACTTCTTCAGACAGCCCTGGTATATTCATGCATATATGTACATATATATGCATATATAATGGTGTATATCTATAAACATTCTCATATTATTTTGTGTTATTTTAAATGTTAGTGTTTTACTCTATTTTTCTACAACTCAAATTTACTTTTTAGAGATCTATCCATGTAATTCTAGTTCATTCCTTTTAATACTTGGTTATATGAATGTACCACAATTTATTTATTCTCATTCTGATATTTTTGGGGGCTGTTTTCAATGTTTTCTTATAATCAGAGGTGAATTTAGCATGAGGGTAATGAAATTTAAGTTCAGAGCCTTTTGTCTGCCTGTGTGGCTTCCCTCACTTTCTCTTAGTACCTCTGACCCCTGTCCCCACAGTGCTGGGAGTTATAGAGTGGAAGGAGAAGCAATCATAAGTATTTCTAAAGGAACTCAGAATAAAGGGACATGAATTTTCAAAGCTCTAGATCAGTGGTTCCCAACCTTTTTCAATTTGTGTATCCCTTTTAAGCCCATTTCTATAAAGTGTGTCCATTGTTTTTAAAGCAGCTATTATTAAATAATGACACTTTTGTTTAGTGCCAATCTTAACGTAAAGTAGTAGAAATGAAGTAATAAATTAGAAAAGAAAAATTATTACACTAAAAGTACAAACCAGAGATTTAATTTTACAATATTCATAACAGTTAAATATTGATAATGATAATCAAGTATTAACAAATTTTTAATTTATTATTAATAATAATGTTTGTGTTATCTGAAAAGTCTATAATTGTTATGCAGATCACTAGCTGATTAAAACATTGTTAGTGAGATTGTTGAGCTTGCTTTGATGCACTTAGTTTCTTGAAATCAGGCTCAAAAGGTGCAAGAAACAGTCTTAAATCCAGACTTGCACTAAGCTTGTTGCAGTACGTATTTTTCATGAAGGTGTAAGAAGTAAAAGCTCTCTCCACTAGTGCAGTATTAGTAAATGGCAAGAGGTATTTGAGTGCCTTCTCACTGAGCTGTTCATATTCCTCACTGACACCTACCTAGAAGGTGATAAGATGCTTTCTTTTAAAATCAAAATTTAAAGAAGAATTGGTTGAAAGTTTGATTAACTGCTCTCTTTCATTAATTGATAATTTAGCTTTTTTGAAGAATTCTTCATTGAGGAAATTTGCAGTCCAGTTATTTCTTTTCCATATTGAGGGACACTTTAAGACCTTCCAAGTGACTTACAATATTCCCTTTCACGTTTTGGGATGGGTACAAGTCCCAAGATAAGAAGTTGTGGAGGGTTTCGAAAACTTCAGGCTGTCCTCCTTCCATACATGCTTTTCAGAAGTCCCATTTGTCAATCATTGACTCAATTTTGTCAGTTACTTTGAATAGAGTGATTGAACCGTTTTGAAGTCCCAAGTTGAGTTTGTTTACCTGTATAATAGAAAAATATCTGATAAATATGTAAGACTTTGAAGCCAATCATTTTCCTGAAACTTTGGAGTGAGAGGGAAATGATGGTCTTCAAAAAATACCTGGAGTTCATGTCTAAGTTCAAACATCTGTGTTAAGTACTTTGCCATGAGATACTCATCTTACCTCTATCTGCAAAAGGAATGTGCTGTGAATTCTGTATGTTTTTCACAGAGCACATTAAACAATCTGGAGTTTCATGGTTGTGACTTAAATTTACAACTTTACAGCTTCATAAGAACATCTTTCAGTTCACTAGCAAGAGCCTTGGATGCAAGACTTTCTCTATGAATGTAGCAGTGATCCTATGTTATGTGGGAAGGTATTTCTTTAATTCAGCTGTGTAGGCCTATAAAACAATCTGACATAGGCTCGCCTCTGTCAATGCATACGCTACAACAATTCAACTAACTAATGTCCTTTTCAATGAAATAACCACTGATTGCATTAAAAATATCTTTGTCTATGGTATGCTATGTCAAAGAGTAACAAAGCAACAGATTTTTTTCAATTTTATTTTCTACCAAGTATCTAGTGATAATGAGCAAAATAGATAAATCAGCAACATGTACACTTTCATCAACCTGGATAGAAAAAAAATTACTTTTTCTAATTCTATCTACTCTATTCAGACATTTCCTGAATTGTTGAGACAGTATTGTTTGAAAGAGATGATAGTAATTTTATGGACATGTCCCTCCCCAAACATACCAAAATAAAACAAAAAACAGTATCCTTAATACAGGAGAAATTAAATCTTTAGCTATGGTGTGGTTTTTACCACATTTAGCTATGTGATAAGCAATATGGTATGAAGACTCAATTGCATTCTCATTGTCTTTCTTTCCTGATGTCATGTATAAAGTAAGAGTTGGATGCTTTTCTAAGCAGAAAAAACAATGTATTTCTTTGTTTTTATACATAGGATAGTTAGTGTCTAAATGTTGAATGAGTAGAGAGGGTTTCATGCAACCATTGGATAGTATTTTCCCACACAAAACACACAAATTCTTGGAATAGTTATTATGCCCTACAAATGAAAACCCATATTAATATACTCTTCAGAGTATTTCCTTTTCTTCTGTGTAGTATCTGAGGAATGCATCTTTTTACTATCTCCCAGCATGGGTAACTTGTAGCTGCAGACACGTGTTGAGAAGTGCATGGCAACGGGTTATAATCCACATCAAGTTTTGGTTTTTTAACTGTACCTGTTTTCAACCACTGACCCATAACTGACATGCTTAAAAATCAGACAAAATAACTGAAACTATGTTAAGCATTAAATAAAAAACTCCTTGAAAAGAGTCATGGTCAAAGACAATGCACTTACTTTTTTACTCAGTCAATAACTAAACTGATCAGTCTGGCTATGGATGTATTTATATGTTTGGGGAAGTTCTAGAAATGTCACAAATAGATTTTTCTGAAGCTTTGCGTAATGATTGATAGAAGAGTGGTTTGGGGGAGGGTTCATAGCCATGCCCTCACCAATCATTATTCGCTAATGTGATCTAATTTTCAAGTGTCTCCATTAACAGTGATTCAAACTTAACATTTATTGTTCCATAACCAACGTTTTACATTTGTTTACTCATTTTTTTGCCATCACTTATTTTTCACATACCCTGAACGGCCCAGCATGTACCCCTGGGGGTATATGTACCACTGCTTGGGAACTGATGCTCTAGATGTTTCTTGTAATTACTTCCCTTAGTCAACATATTTATTTTAATATTTGTAATTTTGTATTGTTTTCCTTAGAGAGAACCTCCCAAATCACATAAAGCTCTAAGACCCACAGAACTGGATCTGCCTTTCATTACAAGAATACTGCAATCAATATAGTGGGCACATGTGAAATTGTGTCTGGATCATAAGCTGAGGATATATGCATCTCCAGCTGTATTTCAAATTGCTCTCCTAACTCATGATTACAATTTATACCTCCTCCAGCAGACTTGTAAGAGGTCTCTGAGCTCCATACCTTTAGTGACAACTTAATAGTCAGACTTCCTAATTTTTACCAATCCAATGCTGGGTAAGAAAGAATATCTCAAATGTTTTTAGAGATTCTTTGTTTTTTATTTTTTTCAGTATTTCACTTCAGCCATAACCCCCATCACTATCAGTTGCACACTGGAGGAGAGCAGCAGCCTGACTATCAAAAGCCCTGATTCACATCTCATCCATGTGACTCATTAGCTGTGGAATCTTCTGGAAGTCGCTTAAACTCCAGACTTCCATCACAGGGATGTTGACAGTATTAACTAAAGTGTTTTATGAATTCTGTGATAGAGAAATGTCTATTATATTTGACTAAATACTCTCCATCGTTTATGAGTCTTGTTTTAGAGTTAGGGAGTCCCCTCAATTTCATCAGCAAACTCTATCTAAAACACAAACTAGAAGGCCCCAAATTAATTCCATCTATTTTTGGAAATTTCTTCAGTGTGCATAAGAATCACCAGCAGAACTTGTGAAATGCAGATTCCTGGGCTCCTGCCTGGTTATTCTGACTGGCTTTCAGAAACACTGTTCGTTCCACAGTTGGATCTTACCCTGTCCCTGGTTTCTTCCTTTCTCTTTCGGGATGCCCTTATTTCAAGATTTGCACACCTTTTGTTTTAATACTATATTACTAGTGTTACTATAATATTATTAAACTTCTACTGTGATCAAAACAACTTAGAGTCCCAACTGCCTTCCTGTCTAAAGTGAGGGAGGCACCAGTGCACAGTGGGTGGAGCACACCAGGAATGTGGGAGGAGTCCCTTCCTCAGCGGGCTCTGCTGGGCGCCAGTGCAGCCTGCCCTGAGTATGTTGTTCATACACTATGCATACAGAGCTTGTTTATCTGCAGGGTAGATCCCTAGAAATGAGACTAAAAAATTTTTTTTGAGAATCTCTTTAATGTGTCTAGTCACTCTCCTGAGCTCCATTGTGAGATGTTGATCTTGCCCACTGTGGTTTTGCTAGCTATGGTGCTTTCTATGTGTTTGGCAAACACATAGACATTTTAGAAAATAGGTTTCTGTAATGTTCTCTGACCATACTGATTAAAGAAAACGTACTTACTCCAAGTAGTGCCTAAGGATTTTTTTTAAAGTCACCCTTTAAAATTTAAATTTAGCAAAGATTGAACACAGTCTGCCATTAGAGGGATTGCTACAAGTTTTGATTTTGTACAATTACTTCTGGAGTTTGATACTTGTCAATTGGCTGACTGATTGGTAAATGTTTGCATTTCCTAAAATGAGTTTGAAAGTAAATTGCGATATTCTCTGCAAAATGTTAATGCATGAGGCATACCAATTTTTATGCCTTATTATTTGGGGTAATTTGGCATAAGTAATTGCTTAGGTTTTCACTGCTGAGCATAAAAGGAGGTTTAAAAATGCTTTTCTTGTGATTAAAAATAACAAAAAATGCTTAAACTATAAATGTATAGTTAATAAATATTTATAAAATGAATATCTGTGTAACCCCCATTCAGGTCAAGAAAAAGAACACTGTCAGTCCTCTTCCAGCCCTTCTTCCTTCCTCTTTGCAATCACAACTTTCCTACTCTCTTGACCATCTTGGTGATTTTTTTTCCTTGTTTTTCTTAATTGTTTTATCACCTTATTACATAGGCCAGACATTATAATTTAGTTTCACCTGTTTTTGAAGTTCATGCAACTAGAATCATACAGTATACTATTTTGTATATGATTTATTTTGCTCAATATTATTTTTGTAAAAATAAACTATGTCATTGCCTGCATCTATAGTTTGTTCATTTTCATTGCTGCATGATATTTCTTTTTATGACTATAATCCAATTTATTTATCCATTCTGTTGATGGAGTTTTGGGTTGTTTCCAGTTTGGGGTTATTGTAACACTGCTATGAATATTTTTTTAATTCATTTTTATTGTTAGACTTATTGGGGTGACATCTGTTAGCAAGGATTACATAGGTTTCAGGCATACAATTCTACAGTGCATTGTCAACTTGATGTATAATCAGTTCACCACCTAATGTGACTTCTCTTTCCATCACCTTATATTTAGCTTCCCCACCTCCTCTCCCCCCCCCTCCCCTTTCTCCTCTCCCTAACCCACTCGTCCCCCCCCCAAAAAATTAAACTGTTGATTGTGTCCATGGGTTATTTGTTTCTTCATTTCTTTTTTCTTTGCTTTCAGTTTTACATTCCGCATATGAGTGAAGTCATACAGTTCTTTGTTTTTTCTGTCTGGCTTATTTCACTAAGCATGATGATCTTCAGGTCCATCCATTTTGTTGCAAATGGCAATATTTCATCTTTTCTTACAGCTGAGTAATATTCCATTGTGTATATGTAGCACAGCCTCTTTATCCAGTCATCTGTCACAGGGCACTTCGGTTGTTATTCATACTTGTATACGAAGTTGAGCAATTAATTTCATGAACTCATCCTAGAAAAAGTGAAATGTACCTCGTTGCTGAATATCACTATGATCACCTTTGATGTCATTTTTTGTGAATTGACCAAGTCTTCAGTTCATTTCTCTACTGAGCAATGTTTTTTATTTTCTAATTAATTTTCTTAAAAATCTATAAAGTTCTTATGTATGTATTTTAGATATGAGCTGTTCTCAGTAATGTGTTTTGCAAACATCTTCCCCCATTCTGTGCGTTGCTTTTACTATGGTGTGTGGTGAGAAAATGGTTGAAAAATAGCAAACCTTGACATTATGTGATCCTTTACTTCATAAATAGTGTTTAGTTCTTCAAGAAAATTATCAAGACACTCAAAATTACCTTTTTGATTTTTTTTTTTTTTTGGCACTGTAAGGCCAGCATTTTTTGTCACTTCTATCATTTTTAAAAAAATTTTTTTTTCTATTTTAAAGTTTCTTACTCTGTGTTTCATTGTTAATGGCCTCCTGTACAATTTCTGTGTGCTGATCTTCAGGGAATAATCTTAGAGCTTGGAATTTCACTGTACATTGTTTGAGGCTGATTCAGGCTGATTACAAATATTTTTTAGTATAATTAACCTGAAAAATTTCATACCAGAAAACAAGATAACTCAGAAAAATTATGTATAGCAGGCAATAAATCTGAGCTGAGCCTCCTGTCTTCATATATTTTTTTTTGATCATACAGAACTTCACAGATTGAGATTACCTTTTCAAAAAAAATTTTAATGCATACACAGCTTCATAATGAACACTCCCTCTTGTGTGAAAGACTTTTTACAGCCTGTACCTACATTTTGCAGCATTTTCCATTGATGAGGTGAAACTGAAAGGAATGGACAACTTTCCCCCAAAGTTTCTAAAAATCTTACACATGAAGAAGTACTTGGAGTTCCCTGGTGGTGTAGTGGCTTAAGGCTTCAGCGTTGGTGCTGTCAGCGCTGCGGCCTGGGTTCGATTCCCAGTCAGGGAGCTACCCACATACCAAAAAGAAAAAAACAAAACAAAACAAAACAAAAAAGAAGTACTTCCAAAATAGTAAAACTTCACAAATATTTAGATATATTTTCCAGGGTGGAGTACTTTATCATGGATAGAGTTTTAGTTTACAACTGCTAATAAAAAGCAGATTGGATTTTAGTCAGTTTTATTATTGTTTTTAAAATTTGTAGTTGTGCACCCTTGTTTCCTGTACCTTGGGCAGACCATACCCACTGCCCCTACTTTGGTATGTCACTGCTTTTAAGGATAATATTTTCTGTAGAGTTTCGGCAAATGCTTTGCATTTAAGGATGTTCCCTGCTGCTCCTGAGTATTACTACCTTTCCCCTCAAGTATATGTTCAGATATAGGTACATAATATTATGATTAATGAGAGATGTTTTGGAAAAAGAATAGTGTCTGATTAAAAATATACAAATTCTAACTGAAGAAAATTTTGTCCTTGTGACAAAGAATCTGGAAAAAATTTTCCTGGAATCCACGTAACTATTAGCACTCACCATTGGTCTAAAACTAATAGACAATTATGCAAGCACTTAAAGATGCACAAAAAAGAGATGAGCTTATGCTGTTTTTATTTTTTCAAACAGGAAAAAATACATTAATGACTCTGTAAACTTTTGAATTTCCTATAGAGGAGGCTTGTGAAAAGTGTATTAAAACAAGGATGGCAAGTAGATTGTACCATAAGAACAGTAATGCCTAAAAATTCAGGGATCAGGATATTTCTGTTAGCAGATTTCTAGCAGATCTTCCTTGAGTTCCACCAATCCCTATGAACAGCAGTAAGGAAGACTGACCAATAGTTTACAACTGCAAATAAAAAGCAGATTGGGTTTTGGTCAGTTTTATTATTGCTTTTCAATTTTCTATAGTTGTGCACCCTTTCCATATCAAGGAATATAACCTTCCCTGAAAATTGATTTATCCTTTCAGAATAATGTACATTGACAGATATAAAAATGTGAAATTTTAATTTTCAGTATATGTACATTAAGCAATTTAACATTCCTTACTAGAATATGATATATATCATAAAGAAATGTGATATGTATGTGTATATATGTGTATATATTTCTACATATGTATATATGTGCATGTGTGTATACACACAATAATCATTAAATTACACTAAAAAGGTGTTGATTGAATTCTCATTTAAATAATATTTTCATATCTATCAATTTGGATGGCACCTAGCAAAATATATAATTTGGGTTACATTTTCTAGTCATTGGTTGTGGTAGCCATCTTCCAAGATGGCACCAATGATTTCTGCTTCCTGGTATTCACAGCTGTGTATAGCACTCCCCACATTAGGTACACATGATTAATCCACATAATTAAAGGCATATAGCAAATGTGTTGGTGTATGACTTCTGACGATAAGTCATAAAAAACATTGCTTCTTCCACCTTCTTCTCTTTGATCAGTTGTTCTGGGGTTGCTAAGTACCATGTCATAAAAATAGCCCTATGAAGATGCTCACATAGCAAGGAACTGAGGCATTCCACAATTAGCACCACTGTGTTAGTAGTTAGCACCACTGTATCCTGCATAGAATATGTATGTCCTATTTGTTCTGTTTGTCTGGAGACTCCTGAGAGAGTTAGTAAGTTCATTAATGAGTTATTAATTATGTATGTATGTATGTACAAGGGCTGTTCAGAAAAAATCCAACCATAAATGTCTCTATTTTTCACATTATATGGCTGGATACTTTCCAGAAAGTTCTCATATGTATGTGTGTATTTATTTAAAGGTGTTAGTTCATGTGATTTTAGAGCCTGAGAAGTCCCATGATCTATCCACTGCAAGCTAGAGACCCAGGAAAGCCAGTGGTATAGTTTGAAACCCTAAGAGCCAGAGAGACTACGCTTTTGGTTTTCATCCAAGTCTGAAGACCTAGAACCAGGAGCATAGAAGGCAGAAGATTGATGTCTCTGCTTATGCAGTTGGGCCAAGAGAGAATTTAAACTGCTTCTGCCTTTTTGTTCTATTCAAGCCCTCAGTGGATTGGATGATGTCAACCCCCATTGAAGAGGGCCATTTGCTTTTCTCACCCATGAATTTAAATGCTAATCTCTCCTGTTATAAGATAAATAAATCATGGAGATGTAATGTGCACCATGGTGACTATTGTTAACAATACTGTATTATATATTTGAAAGTCACTCAGAGAACAAACCTTCAAATTTCTCATCACAAGAAAATTGTAACTATGTGTGATGATGGATGTTAACTAAACTTACAATGGTTATAATTTCACAACATAGATATATATGAAATCATTATGTTGCACACTTAAAACTAATACAATGTTATAAGTCAATTATATGTCAATAAAAAATTTAAAAAATAACACAACCAGTTTAACCCACAATGTAGCCAAAAGATAATACATTGGCAATAAAAAAAAAATTAAAATGAAACAAAAGCAAAAAAGTCTAAGCTAAAATTGTCTTTTTCTCTTCAAGAAACCAGTAGAGCCTGAAAGTACTGTGTATTATGTATTCCTCCACTCTGTAGGAGAAAGATAAAAAGAATTGCAATAAATGAGGAGTAATCTATGAAGATATTTGGAGGAGAAGGTTCCAGGCAATGTGAAAAACAAGCACTGAGGTCCTGACCAAACAGCATTCCCACTGGGCTCAAGAAACAACAAAGAGGTATGCAGCTGGGGTGAGGATGTGGGAAATGAGATAGGAAGTCAGAGGGGAGATAAAGACATAGGGGCTTGTAAGTTGGAGGATGGACTTTGACTTTTACTTTGAGTCAGGTAGTGAGCCACCTGTAGGTTTTCAGCAGGAAAAGTAACATGATTTGACTTATATTTTAATAAAAATGCAATGGCTACTGTATTGAAACTAGATCAAAGGGGAAGGGGCAAGGGCAGAGGCAGAGGCAGAGAGAGAGAGCAGTAAAGTTTCTGGAATAATCCAGAAGAGAAATGATAGTGGTTTGCACAGGGATGTAGTAGAAGAAGTCTTAAGAAGTGCTCTGATTACAGATGTATTTCAAAGTACAAAGATTTCCTGAAGTATTTGGATGTGGAGTATGAGAAAGGTGTCAAGGATGACACCATGATTTTGAGTTTAGCAAAGGAATGATAAAGTTGTCATTTTCCAACATGAAGATTGTAGGAGAAATAGATTTTTGTTGTGTGTGGGGGTTGACAAGTTTAGGAGCTTGCTTTTAGACATGTTAAGTCTGAGATATCTTTAGTTATTCAAGTGGAGAAGTTTAGCAGGCAGTTGGATATACAAGTCTGGAATTCAGGAAATCAGTTTAGGTTGGAGATAACTTTAGAAGTAATTAGCATATATGTGGTATCAAAAGTGATAAAACTGGAGTTCCCTGATGGTGTAGTGGCTTGGGGCTTCGGCATTGGCGCTGTCAGCGCTGTGGCCTGGGTTCGATTCCCGGTCAGGGAACTACCCATATACAAAAAAAAAAAAAAAAAAAAAAAAAAAAAAAAAAAAAAAAAAAAAAAAAAAAAAAAAAAAAAAAAAAAAAAAAAAAAAAAAAAAAAAAAAAAAAAAAAAAAAAAAAAAAAAAAGTGATAAAACTGATAACATCTCAAAGAAATTCAGTGCAGATAGAAAACAACAACAACAAAAAGGTTCAAGAACTTAGCAGTGTGGTAGCCAATATTGAGATATTGGGAAGATGAGAATGAACCAGGAAAAGAGACTGAGAAGAGGCCCATGAAAGAGAAGAAAAGTCAGGAGAGTGTATGGTTCTGGGAAGTCAAGTAAAGAAAGCATTTTCAGAAGGAGGAAATGATTAGCCATGTTGAAAGCCACAGATAGGTCAAGTAAGATTAGAAGTGATAAACGATCATTGGATTTAAAAACATGGAGTCTTTGGTGACATTGACAGGCTATATTAGTGGAGTGGAGGTGGCAAAAGTGTCATTGCAGCCACTGGTGAAACTAGGACTTCTTGGAGAAATGCTCAATTCAGGTCTGAGGCAGGAAATGTACAAAATGGGATGGTTGATTGTGGCAATAAGTGAGGAAGCTATCAAATATTAATGAGGTCTTATAAAAAAATACAGAAAACAACTTACAGGGGCTCTCAAAATTAGGACACTTGGTGCATCAGAAATAATACCTGCAGAGTGCAATAAAATGGCATGAGAGGGACCTCTAAAAATCTATTCTGGATATTACAGCTAATAAAACACCTATACCTCAACCAAGGGCCCTCTACACAACACATAATCACAGCTAAGAACCCCACTCATTGCATTAAGGTAATTGCAGGCAGACAGTGAGTTAAACAAAGGAGAAATAAAAGGGGAAGAGTGGAGACTCTACTGCTGGGGGAGGAAGGAGGAAGAAGGTGGCAGAAGAGCACTCTGGACCTCACTTGGTCCACAGGACAGAGGAAAGGGGGCCCACAGGTGGGGTGTGAGATACCACAACCACCTCGCTTTGGCTCCAGGAGGTGGAGACTAGTCTGCAAAACACAGCAGCCTCACTTCACTCCAGTTCCCAGAGGAGGGTAAGTGACGAAGTGGTGAGGAGCCGCAGCACAAATGCTTTGGCCATGAAGGAGAAGGAGAGATGGGGTTTTGCATGCATTTCTCAGCCCACAACCAGGATGATTTGAAAGACCAGCATGCAGGACTGACTGCAAGATTCAGGGCAGAATCTGCATGTGGGGCAAACTGAGAACAGAAAGGCACGATCACACCCAAACTCCCTGCATGACCCCCAGAGCTACAGGAAGAAAACAAAGCTGCAAATGCCCCTCCCCCACAGACCTCTGCCTGCCCAGTATCAGCAGTAAAAACAAAGAAACTGCAGCAGCAAGGGTCCAGAGAGGCTGCCAAAATGAGAAACCAGAGAAAGGGGGCTCAAAATAAAGAGATGGGAACAGATGACCTACTAGGAACAGAGTTCAAAGCAATGATTATAAAAATGCTTAGGGAACTTAATGATAATTTCAACAGAGAGATAATAACCATTAAAGAAGACTTACAAACTATTATAAAGGACCAGAGAGAGAAAATGACTACATTAACTAAAATGAAGAACGGAATAAAAGTCACCAAACTAGACAAAATAGAAGTACAAAGCAGTGATTTGCAGAAAAAGCCAGCAGAAAACACCTAACCAGAACAGATAGAAACAAGGATCCAAAAAAACGAGGATGGTTTGAGGTTCCTCTGAAACAATATTAAGTGAAACAATATTCAAATCATAAGTATACTAGAAGGGACAGAGGAAAAGCAAGGAATCAAGGAAGTATTTGAAGAATGAATGAATGAAAAATTTCCTAACCTGGCAAAGGATATAGATATACAAGCCCAGGATGCACAGAGAATCCCAAACAAGATGATCTCAAACAAGAACACACCAAGACACAACATAATTAAAGTGACAAAAGTTAAAGAAAAAGAGAAAATTCTAAAAACAGCAAGAGAAATGCACCTAGTAACTTACAAAGGGACACCCATTCAATTCTCAGCTGATTTCTCACCAGAAACTTCACAGGCTAGAAGAGATTAGCAGAAAATATTCAACACGATCTACAATTAAGAATAATGTATCCAGCAAGGCTAGCTTTCAAAATTGAAGGACAGAAAAAGAGTTTCTCAGATAAGAAAAAGCTAAAGGAGTTCATCACCGCCAAACCAATACTACAAAGAATGTTAGAGGGACATCTTTAAGATGGGAGGAGGGATGGGAGAGTGGGTAAAATAAGGAAAAAGGAAGGAGAAATTATTTTGATTGTTAACACAAAATTGAAAACAACAAAGAAACAAAACTTAAGGACACAGTCAATAATTTAGTAGTTACCTGAGGGTATATGGGAGAGGTGATTGGGGGAGAAGGGATAGGGACACAAATACATAATGATGGAAAGAGAACTAACTCTGGGTGATGAACACATAATACAACTCATAGAAGATGTAATGTAGAATCATACACCTGGGACCTATGTAATTTTTACTAATCAATCTCACCCCAATAAATTTAACAATTGAGAAAAATAATAATAAAAAAGAATACCTGCAATTTAAGGAAGGATGGCAAATCCATATACCTACAAGAAGTAATAAATACTGTATACTAAAAACAAATAAAAAAACAAACAAACCAAGAAACCCTATTGGCCACCTTTGGAGACTATTAGGACACCAATTCACTATTCTGAAAATTGGTAAATGATAAGAAAGAAACAAACTTGTCCTGCCTCTTCTAAACTTAGTTTTGTGGTAACCAAACCATTAATTGGAAAAAAGTTTTTCTGTTTTGAAGAATTTCAACTAAAATTTTTAAAGGGAATTATGGAATTAGAGAAATCATCATTTTATAATCTCTAATGAAATATATAGGCAATAATGATCAATGGATGCTAAAACAATTAAGAGAAATATTAATATGAAACTATAAGAAATGGATCAAGCTGACACCTCTGAAATAACTGATTAATTCTAACAGCACAGTGTGACAATGAGACATTATATGCTTCCTAATGTGATACAGTAGGAAATAATTAGCATACTGAGAATGGTATGTGAAGCATTATTGCAAATATAATAAACAATAAAAGTTATATTTGATGGTCTCTAAATCAGGGGTTTCTGTAAAAAGCCAGATACTAATTATTTTAGGGATTATGGGCCACATATAGTCTTTATCACACGTTGCTTTTTACAACCTTTTAAAAATATAAATGGCCATCCTTAGGTTTAAGAGTTACAGAAAAGGCTGTAGACTAGATTTAGCCTACTGACCATATTTTGTCCACCCTAGCACTAGATCAAATATCAGTTAACAGAAAATATGGAGGTTAGAAGAACAAACTAAAAAAAATGCTGTGAAGAAGAAATAATCCTACTCCAGAACTTAGGAAATTCTATAGGACAAATAAATCAATTTCTTCAATTGAAAAAGGAGAGAAGACATACATTTTTAAAGAAAAATTAGAAGACATCACATAAATACAATGTGCCAATTCTTGTTTGGATTCTGACTTTTTAAAAAGTCAATTAAAAATTTTTTAGTATATATATGTATGGGGAAGAGAGAAATTTCCACATGCACAGCGTATTATATTGTGAATGAGTTTGTGTAAGATTGGTATTATTTCTTCCTTAAATGTTTGGTATAATTCGCTAGTGTAGCCATGTGGGCTTAGTATAATTCACTAGTGTAGACATGTGGGCTCTTTCCATGAGTTTTTACATTATAAATTTAGTGTGTTTAATAAATATGATGTTGTGTAGGTTTTCTGTTTCTTTTTGTGACTTCAATTCTCTGATGGATCTGAGAAGAGTTGATTTGCAGTTTATTCAGCTTTCTTTCTTGTTGTGAGGGCAGGAATGATGACTTTCAAGCTCCGCACATGCTGGATCAGAAAACAGAAGAGAAAAAAATCTAGAGGAGAAGAAAAATCAATGCAGAAAAGAGAGAAAATTCCTGAAGGCATGTGTTTGAGTACGTGGGGGAGGAGATTTAGTGTATAAGTGGAGGACTAGCTTAGCTAGGAACATTCTGAGGAGTTTATAATAGCAGGAGAGGGTAGAGTATGTGGGTACATGCAGATTGGTGGATATAGTTGGTATACGAGGGCTGTCCAGAAAGTACCCAGGCATGTAATATGAAAAATAGAGGCATTTATGGCTGGATTTTTCTGGACAGTCCCTGTATATATAAAAGAGGACCTGTGGAAGTTCTTTTTAATTTGTTTCTATTATACAATAAAATTGGGGGCTAGGGGAGAGAGAGAGAGAGGGAGGGAGAGAGAGAGAGGTGAAGTAGGTGTTGAAATTTTGAAAAGAGAGAAAAAACTATAAAATGATCATTTAGGAGAATAGGGGAGTAGATGGACTGGAGAAAGATAGTTTGATTGCCAGACAGATTTAGGATTCACTTGAGGCTCAGTCATAATTTTGAAGTCATGCTCCTAGCCTCAGGAAATATGATAAATCTATTATAGTAAAAACTGTTAATATTTCTAAATGTCCAGTTTCCTTGATTTAAAAACAGAAGACCAGAATTGTATCTGGTACCTGGCCCCCATGATAAAGACAGTTCCTACCTTTCCTTGTAGGTAGGCAGGTCATGTAACTATGAGGGGGTGTTCAAGAAATTTACAGAAGGGGAAGGTTATTGAAGAATTTGGAGACCTAGTGCACATGGTTTGGTTGTGGGACTTATTATTAGTATATGTGCCAAATTTCAGCCTACTTGCATTCACATTCTTTCAGATATCACTGAAGAAGCACATCGAATGTGAAGAAAACCCCAAGTAGGATAATATTTAATTTTGCACCATCATTAAGTTCCTCACAAGATAAGAAAAAATCCCTCAAACTATTTTGGAAGAAATATTAGTGGTTTATGGGGACTGCTGCACTGGGAAATCCATGGTTTACCAGTGCATAACCTTTTCAAGCAAGGTACAGAGTAGATTAAAGACACCCTCCATCTGACATACCCTTTTGGGGCCACTTGCTCAGACATTATCAAAAATGTTGAAAACTAGTCTCGGCAAGATGATGACCAGAGAGGGGATCCCTGAAACCTCACTTGAAAAATACAATTGAATGACCCCAGAATCTAACATGGGAAACCCTGACTGGCATAGTCTCAGCTGAGGGATCCATGCATCACAGGAAAATACCTAAAGACCAGGGAAAGGGAGCAAGCAGGAAAGGAGGGAGAGAGCCAAACAAGCAAAGACAAGAATGAGGATTGTAACTTTACCCAACCAGGGCTTATTGAAGGAACTAGGAAGGAGCAAGGAGACACTGGCCAAGGAGCAACATGATACCGGGTGGGAGGTGAGAGGGAAGGCTAAGTGGCAACAAGAGCAGAGGGGAGAACTACAGAAACCCTGTGAGATCACAGGTGAGTTGGACTGAGCAGCAGCACGTTAGGGCCCCAGCGGAGCTCTGTGGGTGACTCAGAGGCTGAACAAAGCATCTGAACTGCCTTAGGTGGGAATAGGGCCCCCAGCTGCAGCTCTGTACCATGGTCAACTCTAGGTGAGTTTGAAACTGAGAATGGCTGCCTTGGAAACACTGAAATGCTGAAACAGAGTCCTAGGAAAAACACAGGCTCAGAAGGGAGAAAGGCTGAGTGGCCAGTGAGCACTCAGCCCCAACCAATGTGAGTGCAAGCTGCTACTGGCTTGCCTTGCATTTGCCCCTTCCCCAGCTTCCCTGACCAATTGCAGGTAGGAGAGCTACTGCATTGCTCCCAAGCCCACACTGAGGCCAGAGATATGGCCTAGCCATACTTCCTAGCTCTCTCCCAAAGCTTGTCCCCCAGTCTGTTCTACAGCAAGACACTATAGCAATACAAATTGGGAAGTGAAAGACTGGGAAAAACCCTCATGCCCAGGAAAGGAAACACTTCAAACACAATGAATACCTTAGGGTTCAAAGCTGCTCAGAAAGAAAATGAAAAATCTCCAGGAAAGAATCTTATAGATCTGGAAACATATTATCTAAGTGACACAGAATATGAGGCTGAAGTTCTAAAAACTCTCAGAGAATTGAAACAATATTGCCAGAGCACCCTGACTGAGATGAATGACTTCATAAAGGAATTCCATGAACAAAAGGAACATTTTAACAGAAATTGAAAATATAGAAAAGAATCAAGTAGAAATTTAAGAGATAATGCAATAAAATAACTAAGAAATTAACTAATTACCATAGGAAATGGGGCCAACCAGATGGAGGAAAGAATTTGTGATATCAAAGATTAGAACATGGAAACACAGAAAGAAGAAGACAGTGACTTCAGAGTCAAAAGAACTGAAATTACTCTATAAGAACTATCTGACTCCATTAAAGTAAACAATATTAGAATAATAGAATTAAAAGTAGGTACAGAGAAAAACTCTACAGAGAGCATTCTCAAACAGTTGATGAGAACTTTCCAAACCTATAGAAAGAGCTGGAATCCCAAATTCAAGAAGGAAACAAGTTCCTTAGCTACCTGGATATCTAGCAGATCTTCTCCAAGACACATTATACTGAAGATATCAAAAAACCAAAGACAAAGAGACAATTCTCAAGGCAGCCAGGGGACAAACAAACAAAGAAATAAACAAAAAAATAAAACAACAACAAAAACTATAACCTTAAAAGGAAGCCCATGAGGCTATAATCAGACTTCTCAGCTGAAACTCTACAAGCCAGGAGGAAGTGGAATCAAATATTCAAAATATTAAAAGAGAGAAACTTCTAGTCAACAATAAATTATCCAGCAAAATTATCCTTCAGATATGAAAGAGGAATAAAGACCTTCTCAGACACACTGAAGCTGAGAGAATTTTCTAGCACGAGGCCAGCATTTAATGAAATACTAAAGGAAGCTCTTCACTTGAAACAAAAAATCAAAATAAATGGGAAACAGTGGGACAAAAAAAAATTTAAAAAGGGAAGAAGTAATGGCCATAGGAAATCCTAATATGTCAATAATTATCCTAAATGTAAATGGACTGAATTCACCAATAAAAAGACACAGAGTAGCAGACTGAATTAAGAAACAAAACCCATCCATATGCTATCTCTGAGAGACACACCTCAGCCCTAAGGACAAACACAGATTCAGAGTGAAAAAATGGAAAACAATATTCCAAGCAAATGGCATCAAGAGAAAAGCAGGAGTTGCCATACTGATATCTGATAAAACAGACTTCAGGATAAAAAAGATAACAAGAGACAAAGATGGACATTTCATAGTGATAAAAGGGATAATATAACAATCAGGAAGCACCAAAATATACCATGCAACTACTAACAGATCTGAAAGGAGAAACTGACAAAAACACAATTATAGTAGTGAACCTAAATACCCCCTTTACAGCCACAGACAGATCATCCAAACAGAAAATAAATAAGAAAATACCAGCTTTAAATGATATATTACAGCAAATGGACATAATAGACATTCACAGGACACTTTATCCTACAACAAAGGATTACACCTTCTTTTCTAGTGTGCATAGAACATTCTTAAGGATAGACCATATGCTGGGACACAAAAGTAGACTTAGCAAATTCAAGAAGATTGAAATCATCCCAACTGTATTCTCAGACCACAAGCTTTGAAATTGGAGATCAACTGCAAAAAGGAAGCAGAAAAAAATCACATGTATATGGAGATTAAACAACATCTTATTTAAAAATGACTGGGTCAAAGAACAAATAAAAGATTTTAAAAAACACATGGAAACCAACAACAATGAAAATATAACATATCAAAATTATTTGGATACAGTGAACAAATTAATAAGAGGGAAATTTATATCATTACATGCCTATCTTAAGAAACAAGAAAAATCACAAATAAACATGTAATATCCCATCTTAAAGAATTAGAAAAAGAACAGAAAAAACTCCAAGTTAACAGAAGGAAAAAAATAATAAAAATTTAACAGAGCTAAATGAAATCGAGAACAGAAAGACAATAGGAAAAATTAATGCAACAAAGATATGGTTTTTTGAAAAAAATCAAGAAAATTAAAAAACTCCTGGCTAGGGTAACCAAAGGATGAAAAGAAAGGACACAAATATATAAAGTTAGAAGTGAGAGGGGAGAAATTGTGACTGATGACACAGAAATACAAAGGATCATAAGAAAATATTATGAAGGGTTTTATGCCACTAAATTTAACAACCTAGAAGAAATGGACAAGTTTTTAGAAACATATAGTTTACCTAGGCTGAACTAAGAACTGGATAATCTAAATAGACTAATTAATAGTAAAGAAATTGAAACAATTATCCAAAACCTCCCCAAAGGCAAAACTCCCAGACCAGATGGTTTCACCAATGAATTTTACCAAGTATTCAAAGAAGAATTAATGCCTATTTTCCTCAGACTCTTCCAAAAATTTGAAGATGAGGCAATACTTTCCAAGAGGCCATCATTACCCTAATACCACAGCCTGGTAAAGACAACACACAAAAAAGAAAACTATAGATCAATATCTCTGATGAACACAGATGCAAAAATCCCAAACAAAATATTAGCAAATAGAATGCAACAATGCATCAAAAAGGTAATACATCATAATCAAGTGGGATTCATCCCAGGAGCACAAGGATGGTTCAACATATGCAAATCAATCAATGTGATACACCACATAAACAAAATAAAAGATAAAAACTATATGATCATATAAATTGATGCAGAAAAAGCATTTGACAAGATACAACATCCATTTATAATCAAAACACAGAATAAAATGGGTATAGAAGGAAAGCACCTCAACATAATAAAAGCCATATATGACAAACCCTCAGCTAATATTATATTGAATGGGGAAAAGCTAAAGTTCATTCCCCTAAAATCAGGAACAAGACAGGGATGCCCCTGTCACCACTACTATTCAATATAGTACTGGAAATTTTAGCCAGAGCAATCAGACAAAAGAAAGATATAAAAGATATCTAAATGGAGAGAGAAGAAGTCAAACTGTCACTATTTGCAGATGACATGATCTTTTATATAGAAGCTTACAAAGACTCTACCAGGAAACTATTAGAAACAATAAACAAATACAGTAAAGTTGCAGTATACAAAATTGATGTAAAAAAATCAATTGCATTTCTGTATACAAACAACAAATCTCCAGGAAAAGAAATGAGAGAATCAGTACATTTTGCAGTTATAACAAAAAGAATAAAATACTTGGGAATTAACAAAGAACATGATGGACTTATACACAAAAAAACTATAAGACACTTTTGAAAGAAATTGAAGAGGATACAAAAAAATGGAAAGATATTCTGTGTTCTTGAATAAAAAATCTTAACATTGTTAAAATAGCCATATTGCCCAAAGCAATATACATATTTAAAGCAATTCCCATCAAAATCCCACAAACATACTTTCATAAAATAGATAAAAATATTATCAGACTTGTATGGAACCACAAAATACCTTGAATGACCAAAGCAGTACTACATAAAAAGAATATGACTGTAGGTATCACACTCTCTGAATTCAATTTATACTGCAAAGCATCAATAATCAAACACTTTGGTATTAGCATAAAAACAGATATATAGACCAATGGAACAGAGTAGAAAACCCAGAAATAAATCCACAAATATAAGGACAAATAATTTTTGATAAAAGAGCAAAAAATATACAATGGGGATAAGAAAGCTTCTTCAGTAGATGGTGCTGGGAAAAATGGAAAAAAAACATGCAAAAGAATGAATCTGAGCTGTGAACTGTCACCATATACTAAAATTAATTCAAAATGGATTAAATACTTCCACATAAAACCTGAAACAATAAACTATATAGAAGAAAATATTGGTACTAAACTTATAGACCTTGGGCTTAAGGAGGACTTCCTGAACCTAATTTCAAAGGCAAGGGAAGTAAAAGCAAAAATATATGAATGGGACTATATCAAACTTCAAAGCTTCTGCACAGCAGAAGAAACCATCAACAAAGCAAAGAGACCACCAATAGAGTGGGAGAAAATATTTGCAGACAACGCATCTGATAAGGAACTAATATCTAAAATATATAAAGAACTAATATGACTCAACAACAAAGAAACAACCCAATTAAAAAGTGGGCAGAGGACCGGAATGGAGACACTTCTCTCATGAAGACCTACACACAAGTGGCCAACAGATCTATGAAGAAATGCTCAACTTCATTAGTTATCAGGGAATAGAAAATTAAAACCACAATGAGATACCACCTCACACCTGTTAGACTGGCTGTTATCAACAAGACAAGGAATAACAAGTGCTGGAGAGGATGTGGAGAGAAAGGAACTCTGGTACATTGCTGGTGGGAGTGAAAACTGGTACAACTGCTATGGAAGACATTGTGGAGGTTTCTCAGAAAATTGAGAATAAAGTTGCCATAAGACCCAGCAATCCTCCTTCTAGGTAAATACCCCCAAATTTAAAAACCTTAGTCCACAAAGACTTATATACCCCAATGTTCATCGCAGCACCATTCACGGTGGCCAAGATGTGGAAACAACCATAGTGCTCTTTGATAAATGACTGGATAAAGAAGCTGTGGTACATACACACAATGGAATATTACTCAGCTCTAAGAAAAGATGAAATACTGCCATTTGCAACAAAATGGATGGACCTTGAGATCATCATGCTAAGTAAAATAAGCCAGACAGAAAAAAACAAGAACCATATGACTTTACTCATATGTGGAATATAATACTGAAATCAACAGAGAAAAACAAAAACTCATGGACACAGTTAATAGTTTAGTGGTTACCTGAGGGCAAAGGGGGAGGGGGTGGTAGAGGAGGGAGAGGGAGTCAAATATCTGGTGATGGAAAGAGAACTGACATTGGGTGGTGAGCACATAATGCAACACATAGATGATGAACTGTAGAATTGTATACCTGAAACCTATGTAATTCTTAATCAATGTCACCCCAATAAGTCTAACAGTAAAAAAAACATTGAAAACTTGTAGTGAAAGATATCAGATTGAATAAAAAGCTGCTTGCAGAAAAGGTTGGAGTATCACCTATAACCATTTTGAATATTCTCCATCAGCATCTAAGGATGTCAAAAGTCAGTGCAAGATAGGTACTGAGAATGCTTTTGCTACTTCAAAAACAACAGCACTTTGAGTGTTCACAACAGTTTTTGGACCTCTGCAGAAACAACCAAAATGAAGTTTTATACTGGATTGTCACTGGAGATGAAACTTGGGTTCATCATTATGAGCCTGTGTCAAAGCAGAAATCCAAAAGGGCATGCCACCTCCTAAGAAGTTCAAGGTGTTGCAATTGGCAGGAAAAATCATGGCTACTGTCTTTTGGGATAGGGAGGGCATCCTGCTGATCAATTACAAGGATTAGGGTGTCACAATACCTGGAAAGTACTATTCCAGTCTGCTGAAACAGTTAAAAGGATCTGTGAAGGAGAAAAGAGGAAAATGGACCAAAAAGGGGTGCTACTTTTGCACTACAATGTACCCGTGCACAAGAGCAATGTTACATTGGCTACTCTTTACGACTGTGGCTTCCAAACGTTAAACCATCCTCCCTACAATCCAGACTTGGCTCTGTCTGATTATTATTTGTTCCCAAGTATGAAAAAAGAGCTTTGAGGAAATAAATTTACAGACAACAAGGAGGTGAGAGCTGCAATTTGATGGCAAAAACAAAACATTTTTTTCCACGGGTACAAATAAATTATTGAAAAGTATATTAAGATTAAGGGTGAACATATTGAAAAGGAAAAATAATAAATAGCTTTTTAAAACCTTTCTTCCTGAGAGTTTCTGACTACCTCTCTTAGGTAACTAAATGCTGGAAAATAGACTGTAAAAAATGATTTGTGCAACTTCTGTGAAGAATCATTGAAGGGAGGGTTCAGCAGCTAAGCGTGAGAATGGGGAAAGATGATTGAGAGTGAAATAATTATTTAGGATTGTAGAAGGGTGAATGCACTAGGAAAATATGTTATGACTGCTAAGTGACAATAAGAAATTTTCTTGGGAGTTAGTGGCCGTAAGATCAATATTACAGGGTGTTTCAAAATGATGGACCCAATTTCAAAGTAGTATATTTCACAATGGCAATATGTTACAATTACACCAAAAGCTACAAATGGTTTAATGAGTTTTACTATTTTTTTGAATGCTCTATGTGCCCTCTAACTGTTGTACAGAGAACATTGAGACAGTAGTTGAATTCATCCCAAATGCCTTTCAGAGTGTCATCTTTTACTGATGTCACCACTACTCTGATTCTGTTTTTGAGGCACAAAAACCCAGTCTTTGACATATCCCCACAGGACGAAGAAGCAGCTAGCAGTAATCATTTAAAACCTGATGCTTCGTCCTTTCAAGTGGAAATAGTTTCATTCATGGACTGTTTGTGGTTGTAGAGATATAGCAATTTCAAATCAGGTCTATCTTTTTGAAATACCCTGTATTTAACATCCTATTTTATACATGGAGTTACCAAGACTAAGAGATATTGAGGCTTACTCCCCAAATCTCATAGTGATTAAGTGGTGGTAACGCTGAAATCAGGTCACTATGCTTTCTTGGCACCCTTCCCTATATTTTGGCATAGACACTTGAAGCTTTTGTCTGCCTGGGGAGCAGGCGTGGGTCTACTCATCAATAAGAAGATAGGATCCCTGAACCAGCATACTCACACAGGGAGCTGGGTCTCTACTGCAGGCCATGCTAGTGCTAGGATGCAATTAGCAACCATTTGAGAGCACCTCCTTAAGTACTTGATAAAGTGCTCGGAACTGGAGGGACACAAGGGAAGGAAGGAAACTAACACTTCTGTGTAGGTTTCTTGAGCCACTGTTATTTGCTAGAGCACAAACATGCATTAAAAATGATTTTTTGAGGGGGTGGGAGGGGGGAAGCTAAATATAAGGTGATGGAAAGAGAAGTCACATTAGGTGGTGAACTTATTATACATCAATTTGACAATGCACTGTAGAATTGTATGCCTGAAACTTATGTAATCCTTGCTAACAGATGTCACCCCAATAAGTCTAACAATAAAAATGAATTTTAAAAAAATGATTTTTTTAGGGGAGTTCCCTGGTGGTGTAGTGGTTGGGCTTCAGCATTGTCAACGCTGTGGCCTGGGTTCAATTCCCAGTTGGAAAACTACCACATAAAAGAAAAAAATTATTTTTTAAACCTCTACCATATGTGCTGTCCTAGGTTTTGAGAGACATAATAGCAAACCCTCCTGGAAACTCATTCTGCCAGATTCTATCCCTACACTTGTACTGGTTCACTGAACAGTTCTATCTCTCCTGGAATGATGAGTCCTACACAAAGTGATGAAAAGAAGGATGAAAGTAATTTTTTCCAATGGTGTACTCTGATACTCAGCATTGAAAAAATGGTTCCAAACCTGGTTCTGCAGCCTTATTGTTGATTTTTAGAGCTCCTCGATTACTTCAATAGATTTCTTCTTTTTCCTTTAAAATTTATTTTTGGCTCTGGGGCAAGATGGCAACTGGACAGGAGGTCTCTAAAGCCTCTCCCAGAAAACACAATTGAACAGCCACCCAGGAGCCAAGAAAGAGGACCCTGAAAGTGAAAAAACGGCAGCTGAGAAATCCACACATCGTAAGTAAACACCTGAAGGTTGGAGAGAAGCAGGCGGATGGGAGAGAGGGAAGGGAGCAGAGATGGATTGCAACAGGACCCGATCGCTGCTGACTATCCAGGAGCAGCACAGTGCACGGGAGTGGGGAGCCAAGAGGCGACAAGAGTAAAAGCCAGCAAAGTGGCAGAACAGTGGGAGACCATGGGGGAGCTGGGCTGGGGAGCTGGAATTTGGAGTGGCGAGTTTGGGACAGAGTTTGGGAGCCAGCCTCTGGAACTTTTGAGTGGTAGCAGGGCTGAGTGAAGACTCTGAACTGCAGAGATGACACCTCGGCTCTAGGCTTTCTTGTGACCCACAGCACAGGTGCTCACAGCTTCTACACAGGGCTGCGGTTCTCGGTCCCGGCCTGCTGCAGAGGTGAGCCAGCTGCCGTGCAGGCGTGCATGGCTCCTACACAGAGCTGCAGTTCCCATTCCCAGCCCACTGTGGAAACGAGCCGGCTGCCATCCTACAACCAGGTCAGACCCACAGCTTCGAACTTGTGTGCGTGACTGCTCATGTGCCCCTGGGTCCTAAAAGCAGTGTGAGCCCACAGACTCTGTCCCAACGTTTGGCCACAGAAGCAGGCCCGGGAAGAAAGGCGGATTTGATAGCATTCACCCCAGCCAGCAGGAGCAGCCTCGGCCTACATCACCCAGCTTCCCTAGCATAGGGCAGAAGGTGGAGCTGCCCCAGAGCACCTTTTGTTGGCCTCTCCCCTTTCCTACAGCCTCCCCAACTGAATAACTAACTACAAGAAGTGGAGGGACCATGATAGATGCATACCACCTCCAAACATAGCAGAAGACCAGAAATAAGAAATAAACAACCCTTCTCTCTCCCCAAACTTGGCCCCCCAGTGCCACCTCTTGTCTGCCCCACAGCAAGACACCACAAAAATGACAAACTGGACTCCTGGGCACTACTACTGAACATAACACCCTCATGTCAAAGAGGAAGAACCCAGCAGACAGGATGAATTCCTTAAAAACTAAAACTCCCCAGAAAGAACATGAAATTTATCCAGAAGACAGCTTCTTAGACCTAGAAGTTTCTGAACTAAGTGAAAGAGAATTTAAAGTAGCCATTCTAAAGGCTCTGAGAGAAATGAAAACATACTGGCAGAACAGCATGGCTGAGATGAATGACATAAAAAAGGAGATGAATGACATAAAAAAGGAACTCCATGAACAAAAGGAACAATTTAACAAAGAAATTCAAAACATAAGGAAAATCTAGATGGAAATGTGAGAGATAAATAATACAATAAAAGAAGTGAGAAATGAAATAACTGCCATAGGAAACAGGGCCAACCAGATGGAGGAAAGAATTAGTGATATCGAAGATCAGAACATGGAAAGAGCTCAGAAAGTGGAAGAGAGGGAATACAGAACCAAAAGGATTGAAAGAACTCTGCAAGAACTATCTGACTCCATGAGATAAAACAACATCAGGATAATAGGAATAGAAGAAGGGGCAGAGCATTCTACAGAGAGCATACTCAAACAAATAGTAGATGAGAACTTTCCAAACCTGTGGAAAGATCTGGAACCCCAAATTCAAGAAGAAAACGGGTCCCCTACGTACCTGGACCCTAACAGATCTTCTCTAAGACATATGGTACTAAAGATGTCCAAAACTAAAGACAAAGAGACAATTCTCAAGGTAGCCAGGGAAAAAAGAATTACAACCTTTACAGGAAAACCCATCAGGCTGGCATCAGATTTCTCAGCAGAAACTCTACAAGCCAGGAGGAATTGGAATCCAATATTCAAAACTTTAAAAGAGAGAAACTTCCAGCCAAGAATAAATTATCCAGCAAAATTATCTTTCAGATATGAATGTGGAATAAAGACCTTCTCGGACACACAGAAGCTGAGGGAATTTGCCAGCACTTCAAGAAATACTGAAGGAGGCTCTTTGACCTGAAACAAAACATCAGGAAAGATGGTACAAATTTGGGGCAACAAGAAAGAAAAATAAAACAAAAACAAACAAAGAAATAAGTAATGGCCACAGGAAATCCTCACATATCTATTATCACTCTAAATGTTAATGGACTGAACTCACCAATCAAAAGTCACAAAGTAGCAGACTGTATTAAAAAACAGAACCCATTCATATTCTGTCTCCAAGAGACACACCTCAGCCATAAAGACAAACACAGACTCAGAGTGAAAGGATGGGAAGCAATACTCCAAGCAAATGGTAACCAGAGAAAAACAGGAGTTGCCATACTGATATCTAATGAAATAAACTTCAGGTTAAAAAAGATAGTAAAAGACAAAGATGGACATTACATAATGATAAAACACACAATACAACAAGAAGATTTGACACTAATTAATATATATGCTCCCAATCAGGAACCACCAAAATAAAGAAACTACTAACATATTTGAAAGGAGAAACTGATAAATACACAATCATTGTGGGAGACTTAAACACCTCACTAACAGTCATGGACAGATCATCCAAACAGAAAATAAATAAGGAAATATCAGCTTTAAGTGACACATTACAGCAATTGGACATAATTGACATTTATGGGTCACTTCATCAAGCAAAAAGAGAATACACCTTCTTTTCTAGTGCACATGGCACATTCTCAAGGATAGACCACATGCTGGGACACAAAAGTAGCCTCAGCAAATTCAAGAAGATTGAAATCATACTAAGTGTATTCTCAGACCACAAAGCTTTGAAATTGGAGATCATTTGTGAAAGGAAAGCAGAACTAAACCACATATACATGGAGATTAAACAACAGCTTATTAAAAAAGGACTGGATAAAAGAACAAATAAAAGATGAGATTAAAAATATATAGAAACTAATGACAATGAAAATACAACCTATCAGAATTATTGGGACACAGCGAAAGCGGTAATAAGAGGGAAATTTATATCACTACAGGCCTATCTTAAGAAACAAGAAAAATCACAAGTAAACACCTTAACATCCCATCTTAAAGAACTAAAAAAAGAAGAGCAGATGAAACCCAAAGTCAGCAGAAGGAAAGAAATAATAAAAATTAAAGCAGAGCTAAACCAATTAGAGAACAGAAGGACAATAGAAAAAATTAATATTATGAAGAGCTGGTTCTTTAAGAAAGTCAACAAAACCCCTGGCTAGACTAATCAAAGGATGAAAGGAAAGGACACAAATATCCAAAATTAGAAATGAAAGGGGAGAAATTATCACTGACACCACAAAAATACGAAGGATTATAAGAAAATATTATGAAGGACTTTATGCTACTAAATTTAACAACCTAGAAGAAATGAACAAGTTTCTAGAAACTTACAGCCTACCTAGACTGAAGCAAGAAGAACTGGATAATCTAAATAGAACAATCAATAGCAAAGAGATTGAAATGACTATCCATAATCTCCCTAAAGGCAAAAGCCCAGGACCAGATGGTTCCACCAATGAGTTCTACCAAGCATTCAAAGAAGAATTAACGCCTATCCTCCTCAGACTCTTCCAAAATATTGAAGAGGAATCAATACTTCCTAACTCATTCTATGAGGCCAACATTACCCTAATACCAAAGCCTGGCAAAGACAATACACAAAAAAAGAAAACTATGTACCAATATTTCTGATGAACACAGGTGCAAAAATCCTAAACAAAATATTAGCAAATAGAATACAACAATGTATCAAAAAGATCATCCATCATGATCAAGTGGGATTCATCCTGGGAGCACAAAGATGGTTCAACATACGAAAATCAATCAATGTGATACACCACATAAACAAAATAAAAGATAAAGACCATATGGTTATATCAATTGATTCAGAAAAAGCTTTTGGCAAGGTACAACATCCATGTATGATCAAAATAGTAAATAAAATAGGTATAGAAGGAAAGTATCTCAACATAATAAAGGCCATATATGACAAGTCCTCGGCTAATGTCATACTGAATGGGGAAATGCTGAATTCTATTCCCCTAAAGTCAGGAACAAGACAGGGATGCCTCCTGTCACCACTGCTATTTAACATAGTACTGGAAGTTCTAGCCACAGCAATCAGGCAAGAGAAAGGAATAAAGGTGTCCAAATTGGGAAGGAAGAGGTCAAACTGTCACTATTTGCAGATGACATGGTCCTTTATATAAAAAATTCCAAAGACTCCACTAGGAAACTATTAGAAACAATAAATGAATATAGTAAAGTCACAGGATACAAAATCAATGTACAAAAATCAACAGCACTCCAGATACAAACAACAAATCCTCAGAAAAAGAAATGAGGGAGTGAATTCCTTTTGCTATCACAACAAAAAGAATGAAATACCTGGGAATTAACTTAACAAAGAACATGACAGACTTATACATGGAAAACTATAAGACACTTTTGAACAAAAGTGGAACAGACTTTAAGAGGTGGAAAAATATCCCCTGTTCATGGATAGGAAGACTTAACATTTTTAAAATGGCCATTCTGCCTAAAGCAATCTACAGATTTAATGCAATACCCATCAAAATCCCACAATCATACTTTTATGAAATAGATAAAGGAATTATCAGATTTATATGGAACCATAAAAGACCTCGAATTGCCAAAGCAATATTACATAAAAAGAATAAGGCTGGTGGCATTACACTCCGTGACTTCAATTTATATTACAAAGCATCAATAGTCAAAACAGCTTGATACTGGCAGAAGAACAGAAATATAGACCAATGGAATAGAACTGAAAACCCAGAAATAAATCCACAAATTTATGGACAAATAATTTTTGATAAAGGAGCAAAAAACATACAATGGGGAAAAGACAGCCTCTTTAGTAGGTGGTGCTGGGAAAACTGGAAAAGCATATGCAAAAGAATGAACCTGAGCTGTGAACTCTCTCCATATAGAAAAATTAACTCAAAATTGATTAAAGACCTTCATATCAGACCTGCAACAATAAACTGTATAGAAGAAAACATTGGTACTAAGCTTATAGACCTAGGACTCAAGGAAGACTTCATGAACCTAACCTCAAAGGCAAGGGAAGTAAAAGCAAAAATAAATGAGTGGGACTATATCAAACTAAAAAGCTTCTGCACAGCAAAAGAAACCATCAACAAAGCAAAGAGACAGTCAACTGAATGGGAGAAAATATTTGCAAATAACGCATCAGATGAGGGTCTAATATCTAAAATATATAAAGAACTAATAAGACTTAACAACATAAAAACAAACAACCCAATTAAAAAGTGGGCAGAAGAACTAAACAGACACTTCTCCCACGAAGAAATACAAATGGCCAGCAGACATATGAAAAAATGCTCATCCTCATTAGCTATCAGGGAAATGCAAATCAAAACCACAATGAGATACCACCTCACACCTGTGAGAATGGCTGTTATCAACAAGACAAGGAATAACAAG